>WSTG01000013.1:33085-56776 GCA_019616325.1 Ceratobasidium sp. 394 | reverse complement strand
ATTCAGATTTGAGCTTGGGCGAGTCGGATTTGGACTGAGTCGGACTCCGGACTCGGATTCAGATTGGGATTCAGACGAGGAGCTGGTGTCGCGCCGGGATTTCGACTTGAACTTGGACTCGGATTTCGATTTAGAGCGTGACACCGATTTCGACTCACTTTGACTTGGATTTCGATTTTTTGTGTTCGTTATCACCAAAGCCTGAACCCGAATCCGAGCCAGAGCCAGATCCGTCCTCGTCCGGCTTGGCTCGTTTTCTGCGCTTTCGCCCCCACCTAGCCATAGCATCCTAATCGCACCCATTCTCGCACGAGTTGGATGCACCTGTTTCTTGATAAAGCTGAGACAGCCGTTGCACAGCGTCTGGACAAAATCGGTCTCGAATTCGCTGTTACCATACCACGGTCCACCTGAAACTTCCACGCCAGAGTAACGACGCCATTATCTTCTTATTATACTTGAGTACGTTCCACAGTATTTGCCCGCGTACGTGGTGGGGAAAATCACACGAAATGAACTGAAAATTTGGCATCCATTTTTGTTGGGGGGGGGGGGGGGGGTCAATATTGATGAGGGATACAAATGGGGTTTGGTTTTACAGGGGAGGTACGGGGGTCGGTAACGGGTACAGAGATATGAAGTGTGCGAGTAAGTTAGTCGTAAACTTTGAGTGTGTTGTAGCAAGTCTTGGCCAAAGCCTTTTCCATCACGGCCAGCGGGTCGTTTGGCTTCTTTTGTACCTCCTCTCCGTCGGGACCAATCTCCGTAATCTCATCCTCGATCTTTTCTCCTTCCATGAACAATTTCATCATGTTGGCTGAGAATCCCGTCAGGAGTGCAGTACCGGGAGTGTCCTATTGATAAGGTTTAAATTTCAATTTTTGGCCAATCTTTGGGATATATTTCGCACGTACCTTGAGCACAGGCTTCGTAGTACCACCTTGCAAATTCCAGTAAACGATCTCTGGCATCTCGTAGCCGGCCTGCTTGAACGCCTTGACAATGCGGTCATGCGTCGTCTCCCAACCTCCCTCGGACTGGTCGGTTAAGGAGGCGTCGAACTGCATATCTGAAAAGACGAAGAGACGTTTCACCATGTCTTCCGGCTAGGTTCAACTCGTCAATATCATCATATACAGTAGGGTGCCGAAAGCCTTACCTTGACTTTGTTCTGAATAGCAGTCGGCAGAAGCAGCTTCAAAAATACCGCCTCGTAGTTTGTGTTCATCCCCCAGTCGGTGCCAACCATCCATCGAGCTTGCTCTGCGAGACCGCCTGACTGAAGTGTCAATAGCTCGGGGGTTGCCGAAAATGTGATAAACATGTCCTTGAACGGTGGCTTGGCGAGCTGGGCAAGGAGAATTCCGAGGGCAACGGCTAGCGAGGGTTTGTGGTTAGCGAGTGAGACGATAACATGGTTCACGACATACCTGGGAAGATGGGCCGAACGTGTTTATCCTTCTTCTCGGGAAGGTAGCTTATGGACCCCATAGAGCCGCTCACATCGACCAACGCGAGCGCGCTCTCCAGGGCCCCTGACTCTCGCATGCGCTCAAGAAGCGAATTCCACTGGGCCTCGATGATTTGCTTGTTCGACTGTGACACATGGTTTCAGACCTCGTGAATAATCGGACTCAAATAAACGTACCTCGCCCAGCCGTCGCGCGATCTCGGCCTTCACAGCTGCCTCGGGCGTCTTCTTGCCGCCCGTAGGTACCGGCATATTCGCCCTCAGAGCCTCCATCAGCAGGTCGTGAGGCAACAGGGTAGCACCGCTGATCTTGGATTTGCCTGTAGCAACGTCCGCAAGGTAGTCTGTCAACCGCTTCTCGTCGTGCTTGAAGAAGTGTGCTTTGTTCGCCTTCATGCACTCGGACGGGACGTGACGATAGTCGACCTTGTCCCACCGCTGAGCCGACATCTTCACCTCGGTTACGTCTGTAAACCGGCGCAGTGGTGTGACGATCCAACGACGGTAGTAGCTTCGGAGGACATGCGCGTTCTCCTGAGTCAACTCGCCGGACAAAGACAAGGACAGATCGGCCATATTTCCTTGAGTATGCATGACGAGTGCGATTGCCGTGGAGATGTTGGTGGCTCGGTCGTGGAAGCCTTCGAGTGTCGGTGCCCATTTGGATGCGCTGGTAAGCTCGAATTTGAGGTTGAATGCTTCCTCTTCGGGCGCAGACTCGATCTTCTTCAACAAGGCTATGGCATACAGTTAGCACGGCTGCTGCACGATCGAATACTCGAATAACACTACCCACCGACGTCGTTCGCAAGCGCATCTGCGAATATATGGGTGACGGTGGCATAGAGCGCCAAGAAGGACTTGTCGTGCTCCAGTTTTTCCTTCAACACCGCAAAGTCCGTCTCGCGCTTCTTTTGCCGCTCCTCCTTGGCCTTTTGAGCCTGAGCTGCGACAGTCTTTTTCGACTCTTCGCCACGGAGCTTCTTGGCCTCGTCTACGCCGAGCTCGGTATTCTGTTTCTTCTTCTCGTCCTTGATTTTCGTCCACTCCTGTTTAGTCCGGGCCGAGCGCTGAGCGAGCGGGACGTTGAGCGACTCAAACTTTGCGACACTCGAATCACCGAGTTCATTGCGCTGAGCCAAGACGACAAGATTGAGCAAGTCCTTGTAGTAACCGTGAGGCATCTTGACGAGCTCCTCGGTTGGAGCTTCTTCTGCATCGACCACCTCAAAGTCACCGTCGTTCTTCTTCGGCTTGCGCTTGATCTTGCGCTCGCAGAGTCGCTCAACGACGAATCGAAGGTTCTCGATCGCCGTCCGCGGGTGATTCTTGTAGAGCCAGCCGAAAGCATGATAGAAACCAAGTTTGTTACTGTGGCCTTCGTGAATCGAACGCATGTTCCAGATGATCCGAAGCGTGAGCTCGGGGGACTCTTGCCAACTCGCGGCGAGCTGCTTGTGGATGTCCTGGGGGTTCGAATTGGCGTTCAAACCGCTAAAGGCGTCGAGAGTCGCTGCGAAAGGCAGGTTAGATAAATAAAAACGAGTTCCGGTAAATGATAATTTACCAGATTCAGTAGACTTGTATGCCTCTGCGTCATTCCATGTTCGAGCTTGGTTTTGGGTTTTCTTCAAGGCATCAATCAAGGCGTTTCCAGATGAGGCGGCAGGTTCAGCACCAGCAGGTTTGTTCTTCACAGGCAAGAGTTGTTCGAGAAGTTGGGCAACGGGCTTGACTATTTCAGCACTCTGGGGAACAGTCACATTTGAGCTGTTCGAGGTCGAGGAACCCCCAGCGGGGAGGTTGGTAATAGTAGGACCAAAGAAAGACTTTTGAGCCATGTTGGACGTGGTGGAAGAGAAGGAGTGTCGTGCGGGGTGGGTCAGATTATATCCCAGCCATCTCGGCCATGCCGAACGAGTCATGGCATGCCCTCTACTATGAATCACCCCAATCATGCTGTGCACTACTCCGATCCTGGCCCAATCCAAGTCCCGAACCTCGTGATTTGACGTAACGGGGATGGCGGAGAACAGGAGCGAGCAAGACGAGTCGCGCGAGGCGAGCTCGCCGGGACCAAACTACAAATCGCAAGCGATAACAGTATGTAGAGCTAGTGGTCACAGCGGCATCGTGTGCCCATCCAGTATTTCAAGGACTTGGACGAGTCATGATCGGCGTCAATATTGGAAGAAGCGCCCCTCGGCACCGAATTTAGCCTTGGGCGCTTCCGGAAAGGCAGCTCCAACTCCGCTCCTCCCTCGCCAACACTACTAACATAGTACGAACATTCTGAACTTGTGCGAATGTCGCCACAATCCGAGCCCATAACCATCGTGGAGATATATGGCAATCAACGAAGCACTTGTGGCTATTGTACCAAGAAGGGGGACTCCAACCGACCCCGTACTAGTCTGACTGTCAGCATGAGCCCATTGCAGATGTCTTGCTCGGTTAGTTCATCCAAGCGATACAATGGAAGGCTGGTTTATTAGCTATTACTTTGTTAGATTTACAAGCGCTTGCTCGATCGTGGCTGGCGGCGCTCTGGGGACTATTTATACAAACCCAATCTCAAGGATAGTTGTTGTCCTCAATATACAATCAAGTACGTTTTTGGTCAACAGATTTATGAGTCGAGCATACTACCGGCTACCTTTTCAGACTAGATGCAATGGATTTCAAGCTTTCCAAGAACCAACGAAAAGCATTGAACAAGTGGAACAAGTTCTTGACGTACGGCGACCAGGAGAAAGGCGAGTTCATCTCCAGATCCACTTGGAGCGACTGATTATTTACTTGACAACTCTCGGATGCAGCCAATACAACAGCCACGAAAGCACCGCCACCTCTTGTGGACCTCGTACACGCCGCAGACGCATCCGTGCTGGAGGCCAAAGGTGTTACACCAGCCCATCGCTTCGAAGTACGCCTAGATTATACATTCGTCGTGCAGTCTTAACTTATCGCACGTGGTGCAGGTTACCCTCGAACCCTCCTCCTTCACAGACGAGAAATACCAGCTCTTTGTGCAATACCAAGAATCTATACACGATGACACTGGGAATAGTCCTAGTGGATTTACTCGCTTTTTGGTTGAATCGGCGATACGACTAGAACCTATCGAGTACAAGAACCCACCTGCCGAACCATCGCCTTACCCGTTGCCAACTCACTACGGGTCCTACCATCAAATGTACCGGGTCGATGGGGAACTAGTCGCGATCGGGGTTATCGACATATTACCTGGGTGTGTATCGAGTGTTTACTTTATGTATGCGGAGGGTTGGGGGAATTGGTCTTTAGGCAAGGTAAATGGGCACCTATTTATCTTACAATAAGCCATGACTGACGCAGGCCGACCAAGATAAGCGCGATCCGTGAGGCTACCCTGGCAAAGGAGCTGCATGATGCTGGAGCCGAAATAGTCGACTCGCTCTACATGGGTATGGCTATAATACATAGATCTCGGAACGTATGATTGAGCTCACTTGTACAGGTTTCTACATCCATTCGTGCCCCAAGATGAAGTACAAGGGAGAGTACGATCCTTCCTACCTGCTTGATCCTGTGAGTACCGCTCTAGAGATAATGTCTAAATATTTAAAGCAGGTGCACAGGAATCGTACACTTGGCACCCCCTGAAAAACTGGATCCCACTCCTTAATGAGCACAAATATGCGACTCTCAACGAGGCAAAGGTGGACCAGGACAAGCTGTCACACGAAGATATGAAACGAATGCAAGCAGTAGCCGATATTTCGGGGGGAACAGTCAAAGTTGTTCCATTATCAGTAAGTTGCGCTGTTGGGCAGACTGGCATTGACGGGTGCGTTTTAGACTCTGCCTTTTTGGGGCAACCCGTATGCGCGCAAACAGGTTGAAGAGACAATTGCTACCTTCGGGAAAGGACTCAAGGATGATATTATTATTAGCTCGTAGAGAGTGTGGTTTTCTTGAGTGGTACATCAAATAGAAGGTGCATATAGATAGCATTTCAATCGGGTACCATCATCGCTAATCTTCTCTGCTTTTCTCGTGGACTCTCGACAAGCACTCGATGCGTCTCTAGTCGCTGAGGTACTCGACCAAACCGTTTCAGTGGCCAAAGTACGGTCGAAATTCGGGACTCAATTAAGCCGAGTGGTACCTAAACACACTATGACTTGGGTTCAGAACTTGGTTGTATTTGAGAACTCACAGCTCCAAAATAATTGCTATCACGACTTCGAAAGGGTTCGTCGCCTGATATTTGCGTGGGTATGACAAAGTAGGGGGACTATTCTACTCACCTTCGACCCAGGCGTATCCGTCCGGTATTCGTACCTGTTTATCCGGGTAGGGAGGCAGTGTATCTACCTGCGAACAGCGCTGTTCAGGCATTTTCTGCTCCGGGGGCACTAGTTCACTCACAACGTCACCTCCTAATGCCAGGATACGCTTCACAATAATCAAATTAGGATCCAATGGTGACCTAGATTGAGGAAATCAAAGGCATAAAGTTATAGATACACTAGTATGCTTACTTCAACGACACGACATCCCCTCTCCTGTACCTCCTACGGGCCGTAATATTCCAACGATCAACCCAGACCATGTCACGCTGGTGCGGCCCATCGGGGTTTAGAGCCGGTTGCATGCTTGAACCCGAAACAACATTTATAGTCCCAACGAGACCGGTGAATGTAAGAGCTGGAGGTATGACCCATAACAGTCGTAGAAACTCCCGGCCTTGCCAGGACATGGGCGGAAACTCACGTGGAGTGGGCGCTAATGAGGATGTGACAGTCACGTGTGTCGTGGGTGTTTCCTCGACTGCCACGCTTACGATGGCGACAAAAGCTGCGGCATGGCTGAAAAATAAAACTGGAATGTCTTCTGGAGAGTTAGACCTGCTGTTTGTATCCACCGCTTTGAAGTTTCTCTTGTTCCCTGCCTAGTAAGTAACTTGGGTGTACAACGTGTACGACATATTATCGCTTTTGTCTGACTTCTGACCGAAAAGTCGTTCTACAGACTTCGAAGTCCATAGGAACTGGCTCGCTATTACCCATTCGCTACCAATATCCAAGTGGTATTATGACGTGAGTTCTCAAACTCTTTAAGTTGCTTGATATATTTACCCCGATACAACAGGCAACGTCAGAGTGGAGTGGGTTTACGTTGTTCTTGAATTGTCTGAAGTTACTGACTTGCGCTTTAGCCTTGGATTACCCACCATTCTTCGCATATTTTGAATTCCTTCTATCCCTGCCTGCGCGACTAGTAGACCCAAAAATCGTCGATCTGAACAACTTACAATATGGCGCTTGGAGCGTTGTGGCATACCAACGGATGACGGTCATTCTTACCGAACTCGTACTTGGCGCCGCAGTGCTACGGTAAGCCTTATTCGTAGGCTTTCACACAGTCCTGGATTTAATACGACGTGATTCGCAACCCAGGTTAGCCCGGCCGCTTCTCCCTCAAAGCGCGCCATTATCTCCTATACTCGCTGCTTCCGTTTTTCTCCACCCCGGCCTACTCATAGTCGACCATATCCATTTCCAATACAACGGCCTATTGTTTGGAATCATGCTTTGGAGCATTGCTATGATGCGAGAGGGTCGAATGGTCTTGGGTGGTATGCTTTTTGCCATCCTCCTGAATTTCAAGCACATATATATGTATATTGCAGTAAGTACCCGTTTATCGCAGCCTTTTTCGGTCGCATTGAAACATTTTCCAGCCAGCGTACTTCGTTTACTTGCTCCGTGTCCACTGCACGACCCCTGCTCGATTCTTGTCGCTCGCTCAAACCGTAATCGTCACTTTCGCGGTATCTTTGCTTCCATTTGCACCCCATCTTTTGCAATTACTTTCCAGACTGTTTCCCTTCAAACGAGGTCTATGTCACGCATACTGGGCGCCAAACGTATGGGCACTGTGGGCGGCAGCCGATCGAGTCCTATTATTCCGTAAGCACATTTTAACTTGTTTCTTCTTGTACTCATCAGCTCTCCAACATCAGTGGCTAAGCGACATGTGCTCCCGTCTCGATTCATCTCCATTGACACCGCTGGGTTTGCATCCGCTTCTCGCGGTCTGATTGGGGACACGGTATTTGCTGTTCTGCCGAACGTTAAACCGATACACACATTTATTGTGACGATTCTTTGTCAATCCGTGAGTTTTTGGTTCCCGGAAGAAACATAACTATGGTTGACATCTCTCGTAGGTTTTCTTATGGAAACTATGGCGAGCACCGACGTATAGGTCGTTTGTATGCGCTGTAACGCTCTGCGGTTGGGCGAGCTACGCGTTCGGCTGGCACGTCCACGAAAAAGCCATTCTACTAGTTCTTTTCCCCATGAGGTGAGTCCAATCCGCGAGCTTGTAACAACACGTGCTCAACATTTCACATATATTTAGTCTCGTAGCCGCCGAGAGTCATGCAATGTTCCGCACATTTGTCATTGCGAGTGCAGCAGGCTGTGTATCCCTCTTTCCCTTGCTCTTCACCCCAGCAGAAACGCCCATCAAACTGCTCTATACCTCTCTCTGGGCTCTTGGCGCCTTTTACCCCCTCCAGAAACGACTGTATACCTTCCCGACCACGTTTTCAGCGGTCCTAGTGGATCGACTAGAGGTGCTTTATCTCTTGGGGCTACCTTTTATTCAAGTGATTGTAATGCTACTGGGTGCTTGGCCGACCATCAAGGCGAGCTCGCAGGTCGCCGATGCGTCGGTGGATATCCAGGCGGCATCCATGCTCGCACCATCCCCCCAAAATAGCACAATCCCTCCGACTGAAATCCAGGGTACCCGCGGACAGAGTGGCAGTGGGATGGAATTCTTGCCACTGATGTTGACAAGTGTGTATTGTGCAATCGGGTTAGGCTGGGCATTTGCGAGAATGGGATACTTGTATATTCGCTCATAGATGTGATGTAATGGATTGCTATCGCTGTGATGACCGAGCGCTGATAGTTACAGCTAATTGGTGCATATATATGCGCCGACCTCCAGTCGATTTTGTTTCCCAAAACTAGCGGGATGGTATAGGGCGACTCCGGGATTGCGTGCAAGCCGCTATTAGGGTACATGCAGCCCGCCAAAATCACCAGGTCATTTCTTACGGTAGCGATGCGGGGCTTCTTTCAACCATGGGTCAACCTCTTTTCGCACAACAGGCGTTCATCACCAAGATGACGAGCGCTTGCTTGCACAACATTGTGCTCAACGGACATACAATAAACATGTGAATGTTAAATTAAATCAAAGGGACATGGACCATGCAAGGAGGATACAGAATACGATTCAATAAGCACCCCGGTTCAAAAGTCCACCCATATCCGCTAGCAGAAGAGCAACTTTCAGATCGCTCGCCTCGACAACGATTACGGAACCATTTCGGACAAGTTTCAATATCTCGTGGAGGTACCAAGCCTGTTAAAACTTAGTTGAGCTTGTTTGATATATGAAAATGAGAACCCACAAGGCTGTTGGAGAAGAGGACACGCGCAGCACATGCACCGAGAGGAGGGTTGTCAACGGCCTGAATGAGCTTGCTCAGAGCTTTGTTGTAGCCCTTGTGGACCCACGCTGGGTCGTCCGAATCGTTTGGGCGACCAGGAAACGATGTCGCCCGGAGCATTTTGACGATACTCTCATGAGCGTGTACGGAGTTAGCGGCTTGTTCAAGCTAAAGGCGTGTATTAGTGATGCGAGCTCGGGCCTAGCAAAGGCTTAGTAACTTACAATCTTCTGTAAATCGAGCGGTTGGGTAGATTTAGCCTTTTCGGCAAGAACACGTAGTACGCCAGACAGGCTGGGGATAGATGGGTTGACCGGATGAAGAGAAGATGTGGCAAAAGACATGGTGAAATGGACGCTGTGACTGAAGTTTGAAAGCAGAGGATGTCGAGAACGAGTGTTGCCATACAGGTTTATATATACTCAGCCCTTGTAGAACAGGGGGCGCCATGGTCCTATCCCCAGTGTACGGCCCTATTGGTGTCAAGGCAGGAGTGGACCGTCCTATCGAGGGCCAACAGAGAAAAGCAGAGAGGTCCAAGGAAGGATGGTGAGCGTCGGGACATGGTCCATTTGGACTTTTCTACAGGGGTGCATTGTTGGTCCGATTGCCCATGGGCCAATGCAGGACGGCGGCCCGAGTGTTATGAGTGCCAGACTTCAAGTTGGACAAGATGCCTGCAGAAACCGAACCAGTGAATATGCCAGAGTAAAGTTCTTCGGGAAAGGGAGCCGTTTAGGGGACGGGGCGTGGACGCCGACGTGGGCATTATCGGGACACAGGGTGTGAGATGGGACTGAGGGATAGGACGTCAAAGACCTAACATATAGCACCTCCGGGAGTATATAGTAGAACCAGTTAGCCGAGCGGTTATCCCCTGATGGCGTGGCCCCTCGCTCATGGAAAGGGTTTCGGGTTCGACTCCCCGCGGAGTATAAACTTTAATCGTCGGCCATAATTTGCTCCTCTCCTACATCATTTCTCGCCCTCCGGCCCGCCACCTCATGGAGTCACGTGCCCACCATGAGTGCACGCGACTTGGCATAGAAGAGTCTTTTCTTGGCGTTCCCCAAATCATAAGCCCCCGACACGAATAGAATGTTTAACGAGATATCATTTCTTCAACTTGTACAAAAAATCATAGCCAAAATGCATAACATTACAGACAACCAACGCAAACACAGATATGGAGTGGTGAAGTCAAAGTACAGACAACTTAAGAGTAGGGGCGAACAGGGGCTAGTTTATCAATAGTCTAATGCAAAAGATACAATGTTCCCAAGGCCGGCATGGAAAGAAGCGATATGTCTAGAAGTCTTCATCGAGAGAGCTACACACAATGTCAGTAAATAAGGACTAGGACATATCCGAGGATAACCTTACAAGATCTTGGACGATGCCGCTGGGGCAGCGACCTCAGTCGATTTGGTAGGGTCAGTCGAGGTCGTCTTAACTCCGGCTTTGGCGTAGTCGGAAACACGCTTTTCGAAGAAGTTCGTCTTGCCTTGCAGAGAGATCATGTCCATAAAGTCGAACTGGGCGACACGCTTAGCGACATGTCGGGTGGGGATTCAACCACAACTTACGGGGTTGGTAACGTCATACTCCTTGGGGTTACCGAGAGACACAAGCAGGCGATCGGCCACAAACTCGATATACTGGCACATGAGCTTGGCGTTCATACCAATCAATCCAACCGGCAGAGCGTCTGGAAACGCGTTCGATTAGGCTCATGAATAGCCAGATATAATCGGGCTCACCTGTCAAGAACTCCTGCTCAATAGCAACCGCCTCCACGATAATACGGCGAACAGTGTCGGGGTGCGGACGTCTACGGAGATGAGAGAATAGCAAGCACGCGAAATCGGTGTGCATTCCCTCGTCACGGGAGATCAACTCGTTGGAGAATGTCAAACCAGGCATGAGTCCGCGTTTCTTGAGCCAAAAGATCGACGCAAAGGAGCCAGAGAAGAAGATGCCCTCGACTGCGGCAAACGCGACGAGACGCTCGGCAAATGTCGAACGTTGGTCGGAGATCCATTTGAGCGCCCATTCCGCCTTCCTCTTGATGCAAGGGATGGTCTCGATGGCATCGAAGAGAAACTCGCGTTGAGCTGGGTCCTTGATGTACGTATCAATAAGGAGCGAGTAGGTCTCGGAGTGAATGTTTTCCCTAAACGGATTGTTAGTATGCAGCATATATAAAGGCTGGAGCGATACGAACATCATAATTTGGAAACCATAGAAGCATCGAGCTTCGGCAGCCTGAACCTCGTTGCTGAAGCGCTCGACCAAATTTTCATTGACAATGCCGTCAGACGCAGCAAAGAAGGCAAGGACGTGAGAGATAAAATGGCGTTCGTTGTCGTTGATCTTGTTCTCCCAGTCGTGCTGCAAAGTCGAGTACATTAGCTCGAACCCGTAATTAACTGGGAAGAACGTACCAAATCTTTGGATAGATCCATTTCTTCGGCAGTCCAGAAAGAGGCTTCAGCTTTCTTATACATCTGCCAAATCTATAAACTTGTCGGGACATGTATCATGTTAGAGGCTGCAGGGAGTACCGACCTCATGATACTGGATCGGGAACAAGACGAAGCGTCGTCGCGACTCTTTGAGCAAAGGCTCATCCTTCTCGTCGAGACCGACGTCGCCAACAAAGCGGAGTCTGTAATCCTCGAGCGGCGCCTCGTCATTAGTAGCATCGGGCGATGCGTCCAAGTCGTCGAGACTGTCAAACACAATCTGCTTGACAGGCGACTTGAGGGTCATTTTATCGAGCTGCTTCGAGGGCGTTGTGGGAACAGGGGCACGTGCAGCGTCGGTGGACATGGTGAGGCAGAGTGATAAGATATGGCGCGGTGGTGAGGATGTGGTGGTGTTGGATAAGTCGATGTTGGATGGAGTCGCGTATTTTAAGTGTGCTGACTAAGCAATAAACAAAGCCTGCGCGTCTCGAAAACAACACCAGCGGGAGGCTTAGACAGCAACCAAGGCTTCTATCTCGGGAACCGAGTGCGCCATCGCCTCAGAGAGTATTTTGTTCACACACCTGCCTGGCCTAGGCCCAGAAGTACGCATATATTCTGGTCTCCTAGTTGAAATATCAGCTCACTACTACGGAGTTTCGCTGGTGCCCAGAAATGAGTCAAGGTTTAATGAGTGCTCACTACTCCCGTGTCCGTAGTACGAATGGACCCGCGAGTTGCGTACGCTCGTCTCCTGTGCTTGGTGCCATGTATTGTTGGGCTGGCAACTTTGAGGAACCGTTTGTTGCTCCCTTTTAGCCACCCACTCGTCAAGGAATTTTAAATAAATTAAGTAGCTAAGTCCTGTCCAGCTGGCAGAGGTAAAATACGGGGCTCGGTTGGCAAAGCGCCTCGTGAGCTGAACGTGCCCGAAGTTCATTTCAAGTCCAATGTATCTGACCACAGCCCTTTGCAAAAGCGAAATAGAGGGCCTTGAGCCATTCGATCCGAGGCTCCCAGGGGGCAAAAACTAAGCGCCGGACGCGGTCGCTGAGTGCAAGCTGACATGCTATTGCTCTCTTGTCCTGCACAGGGCGTCGTCTAGACATACCGATGACACAGTCGCGACGGCGCCCCGACAGTTTTGGTCATTGACTGACCTGCTTGGTTGTTGATTGTTGGCCCCCCACATCCGGCGCTTAGCTTCTGAGCGATTTCCGCGTGGGTATTTGCAAATTAATTTTAGGCTCGGTGCCGCACGCCCCAGACTGAGCTACAGCATCGAAGACATTTCATTCACCTATGTAGTGATCAGGACTGACTAGCCGGGATCATCGATGTTTCGACCTCGGTGTGTTTGAAGTGCTGTCAGGGTTCCAAGAGTAACCCAGACCGGGCGCCCCTATTATACAAGCACTCATCGCCTCCTATGGCTCTTGTCCCACCCCACCCCCACTTTCCTTAACCTTCTTGAATATCTATCTCGCCGGGTTTCTCACCGAGTGAGTCTCGACGTTTTTGCCATGAAGTCTCTGGTAGCTCTGCTTGATCGCAAGAAAAGGCCCAATACACTCGTTCCAGTACCCCTTCCTTCTACGCCGTCTCCCACTGCGTCTGTACATCAGGAGCGACTGGCTCCTCCTCTCGACAGCAGGTATACCCTATCGCCCGACTTTCTCCAGCGTCCAGCGTCGCAGCAAGCTACATCGGACCCCATCGTAGAGCGACGCCCCTACCTCCATGGATCGGCCTTGCACCCTCGTACACAATCTCCAGCCTATCACAACGACCCAGACGATGACACGCTCGTCGATCCCTTTGCGGCCACTTCGCCTAAACATGCACTCCTACCAACCTTATTCCGTCCATCCTCCACACCTGCTCCCCGCGATTTTCGCCCCAATCTGGCAACTTCGGCTCCCCAGGACACATTTCAGAACTCGCACCCTGTTCGGAACACTCGGCATAAACGAAACTCGAGCCTTGTCTTGCGTATAGCCGGTCAGACGTCACAGACAGCGGCTGGCAACGACGAAACGATATCGGCGCCCACCCACGACGTACCAGGGAAAGGACGCTGGCTACGAGAGCGACGAAGCTTGTCAAACCTGCTTCGACCCCAGGTAAGTTGCCCATTCTACTGATACCTGTACATCGACTGGAATGTTCACCCACATTTCATTCAGCCTGCTGTTTCGACGAAACCGGTACCACAGCTCCCTCCATTCCCCGCTATTCCAGAGCGCAAGAGTTCCCTTTTTAGGCGAGGGCGAAGCGGGAGTACGCCCGCCGCGGCTCAAGCGGCTGAGCGGGCGCATACAACCTATCCATTACCCACACCGCCTGTCCCGCTACCCGTTCAACCGCAAATACCTACCGCCCCACAACTCCGCAGCACTAGCGAGGCAGCTCGACCCGCGCCAACAGCTACCCCTGAATCTTGGGCGCGAGCTGGCGGAGTCGAGCGCGATCGAAGCTTGCCTAGTTCCCCGACAAATACTCGTCGCAGGGCGCTTTCCGCGCCTGCTAGGCCACCGAGACCGACCGAGCCCCCTCCCCCTGTACCTATCCCACAACTCGTTCCTAGCATGAGCACGAGCGAGTCCAATAGCTCCACGGCGGCTTCGCCGGTTTCTCGGCCCGAGATGCCCGGTGATCGGCAGGTACGCCCTCGTGCTCCCCAGTCCGGTCCTGTATCGGTATCGAGCTTGCACGAACCCGGTTGCGTTCCTCTCGGATCGAACCTACGGAGACGGCCGTCACTGAAGCACTTCAAGCAGCCGTCGATCAGCACTTCCGAAGGCGGACATGGGACGGATTCGGTCTCGTCCGTTGCTAGGATTGTCCGCAAGTCAGCCCTGAGACGCACCTCAGCGCAGACTCGCCACGGTTCACATGCTTACCAGGATAGCCGTATACCCATGGCAGAAGGACCGGTTGCTGATACGATGTCGGTTCCTCAACCATCGACTCCGCATCAAGGCGTTTCAGACGTGCTTCCAAGTACTAATGTCATCGAATCTTGGCGCCCTGTGGGCGGAACCACCCAAACTGCTCCTAGGTCGAATGATACGTCCGTTGGCGGGCCAGGACGTGGTCTAGTAGCTCCTAGCGACTCCCGTGTGCTTCCAGTACTGGACAACGTCTGGGGATCTTTCGTGTCTGAAACTGCGTTTGGGTCTTTACCATCGAGTCCTAGTGGATCTATCGCGGCAGGAGGCCGAGCAGCAAACCTCCCGAGCCCTGTTTCTCGGAGACAGACCGTCGAATGTCCCAGCAGCCCAGAAAGCTCGCGTAGTTGGGTTCGTCGCCGCCAACGGAGCTCAGCCTTGCCACCACCAAGTTCTCCTCCTGTGGTAAAGTTGCCACCCATTCCGACCGAGTACTCTCAAGCCGTGGCCTTGTCTTTTGGTAGCGTCATACGCCGGAAGCTGTCACGATGCCCTACCAAGCGAGAGGTGTTGCTCTCGCCTCCAATCTCGCCACCCAAAGAAACCGAAACCCAGGCGCTTGGTATCACTTCCAGTACGCCAACTTCGGGCAATGGGCTACTGGCGTCATCCTGTAACGGTAGCGGCGTGTCCTCTTTGGGTTCTCGGGATTCGCCATCTCCTGCAAGTCCAGTATTGGGTGCCTCGGACACGGGCCATCGATCATGGCTTTCTGTCGATCCTCCGCGTTTGAGGTCCATTTCTCCGTCGTCGACGTCTTGCTCCGGGTCGCAATGCACTGTCGTATCGGGAACGCCAATCGCTTCACCGATTCCAGGTCTGGCCAATCTTGGCGCATCGAGCGGCGTGTCGGATTCTGCGCTTTCCATACCTCTTGGTGAAAGTGTCCGCGTTGGGACCTTGGACGAGTCGGCGCAAAACTATGATTCGCAATCGTCGCCCCCCTCCGTGCCCGTGGAAGATTCGGAAATAAGCCTCAGCATGTTTCCAGACGTTCCAGCAGACATACCGGAACCATATGGACGGCGTGAAGTGAATAGGAATGTGCTGCGCGGCGAAACTCTACCTACCAGTTGGAGCGAAGAGTCTTTGCCAACCCCGCCCATCACACCTGCCTGGTCCGCTCAAACATTCGAGACATCGTCGGGGAACGAACGGGAATGTGGGGAGGAGACAGGGTAAGATGTTTCCTCGAGTTATCAACAAGCGGTGACTGACAAGCGACCGGTAGATTCAGAAATAAGATACCTTTAGCCCAGATGGGGAACTTGGCCAGAATACGTCGCAAACACGCTCAAAATACGCCTTCGAGTTCGTCCAATGAGGGTTCGTCCGACGGGACATGGGGCCTGGCCTACCTCCACCACCGCCCTGGAGAACTGATTGGCGACCCGAAGAAATGATTCCCAAGGGAGCCGTATGGATCGAAAGCTTAATCGATTATATCGTAGAGCTAGTTAATTACCGCGGCCCCATCACTTCGTTACTTACTTCCCTTTGGTCCGAAAGTCCAGACAACAAGCGGTGTCGCCCAACACGTGTTTGTTTTTCGTGGGACTATCGCGGGCCTTTTTCCAATGCACAGGTTAGCCTTCCAATGCAGGCATTGTCACACCATCGTTAGTTTTGTTCGTGTGTTCGATATGTACTAGTACCAATATGAATCTGAAAAGCACTTGCCTGCAACCCGTCTGGACTCCAGCGAAGCTTCCAAAGTCATTCTAACGCGAGTGACAGAAGATCCATTAAAAGCACCGATTAAGTGATACAAGCTTGGGTGATGGCAGAGTCTGAGAGAATAGACAGGCTAGATGTCCTTTTTAGACTCTTTTTTAGGCTCTCCAGGTCGTGAGGCTTGGTCTTCGGATATAGACAAGAGAATGTAGAGCACGAGAACAACATTTGCCGACAAAATAGCCGTGATTGCTGCATACGTCGAGTTGCCTGGAACAGGTCAATGGTTAGTTCTAATGACACCCACGTAGTCGTGCTGAGACTTACCTCCCCACAAATATTTCATCGATAGAAAATAGGAAGATAGAGGAACAACTGCAAGCGCGACTGAGAACGACGTGAGTTTGAACAAAACCGCACTGCTATAGTTTCAATACACGTAGCTAAATCAACTGTAAATTCCACTCACCCATCTGCTGCGTTCTCGGCCAGTTTTCCTGGAGTTGCTTCTGCGCTTACATTGCGGCTCATAGCTGGCAAGTTTTACCTCGTCGGGGGTTACTGTACACGTCAGAGGCGCAGTGGCCACTAGACCGGATCTGAGGGTGGCTGTTCCGGTCACGAGCGCTTACGGACGCATATGCCCTGGTCACAGTACCCCCAGCGGCCAATCACTCTGACATGCTAGGAATGCTTCTTGCCCATCGTTGTTCTCGATTTAAGCTAGCTAGAAAGCACTTGAATACACAAAGCAGGACGCTCGTAGACTTATAAATCCAAGTCTCGCTAAGCTCCGAGCTCTCAATTGACCCCCTTGTACCTCGCTATGCCAGAGCCATCTCTCCACGGTAACACCACGTACTACCCTGCTGGCGCCGAACACAGACTCTCAGTGGGCTCAGCTAGTCAAATGCTCGAGCGCACTAGAGGTTCGCCAACAATTGCTAGACCCATGTCACCACCAGGACTCGGCCCCAACAACGGGGTTGAATGCGAGCGACTGCTGTTCCAAGTTATTGGTGAATACAACTTCGATTTTTTTTCAAGTGGCGTACCACCTGACCCGCCCGTTTCGTCGCTAGCTAATGTTCAAGGCATGAAAAGTGAACGGGAGCGCATGATCTTAAATAGGGACCATCTATATGATGAAATTGACCAACTGCGCGCCATCATAGAGGAACAGCGAGCACAGATCGAAAGCCAAAAGGCCGAGATTGAAAAGCTGACTCAAGCTCAAGCGTTTTCTAATGACGCGTTCGCCGTATGCCTTATTGACGGCGACGGCTGTATCTTTGATAAGGTATGTCGGATAAGGTTGAAAGGCGCATGTATAGTGCTCATCACCGCTTACTGTACAGAAATTCTTGGCTGGTGGATATGATGGTGGTCGAGAGGCCGCCTCTGCCCTAACAAAGCAGATCCACCAAGATATCGGTAACACGTCCACTAACTTGTGGACGTGCGTTTATTACAACCATCAAGGGCTGAAAAAGGCGCTGGTAAAGTCCAAGATTGTCCAAGAATCTACCTTTGAAGAATTTTGCGATGGGTTTCGTTCCGCCTCCCAGCTCATGCATTTGATGGATGTTGGGTAAGTGGCGTTATGTTGCCACATTACCAGGGTATAACGCCCACCACGTTTGTGTTTAGCCGGAGGAAAGAAGCTGCAGATGAAAAGATTAAAGAAATGCTCCGGCTGTTCGTTACGACCCCACAAACAAAAGTTGTCTACTTTGGTGGAGGGCACGACTCGGGCTATGGGAGGTTAGTGCGCTCTCCGTTTGGTGCCATGATAACGATCTTACCTGGCTCCTAGTACCCTATCACACTACCAGAACCTAGGATTTGAAGAGAAAATTGTCATGCTCAAAGGCTATGCTGAAATCGCGTATGACCTGAGGAACCTCTCGTTCAGGACCATTCCATCAGATGGTCTCTTTATGCAAGAAAAGATAGATCTCGATGCTCTGGGAAACAATGCGCTCCCTGTTACGCCAGCTCCAGAGGGTCATAATCGAACTGCCTCGGGTGGCAGCCAGAGTCCGCAGGGTCCTGGATCGTATGCTTCGGCAGCTAGTACTTTGGCAGTTCCAGGGACTACCCTTGCTCAACGTGCCCCCAGCCCGGGGCATCCCCGCCGCACGTCCCGTCAAGGACAGCGCCGCATTGACCCTTCAAAGGTATGCACACCGTGCATGTTATGTTTTGGAGTCGATGACCTTAGATGACTTATCTTTTGAATAAAAAGCCATTGCACAAGCGTGAGTACCCGCCACAAGCAGCCCAATGACCGCCAAACCCACAAGCATACCTGTGTAGAAATCCCGAGCATCTGCAATTATTACGTCTTGTCGTCCCGCGGTTGCCGTAACGTACGTAGATCCGTCATGTATGCGCCCCCATTAGCTAATTTCTCGTACTCTGTAGGGCGTACGTGAGCTCTTTTGCAACAAAGTTGATCCGCCTGACTTTTTCTCTAGTCTGAATGTCATCATGCGCATGACTATGCATTAACTGGTACGTCTAATCTACCATCCCGCGCCAACGACTACTGACAAACGGCTGAACAGAGGACCAGAAACGCACGCTGCGCGATTATATGCAGACAGTACCATGCGACCATGGAGAAGATTGTATCAACGAAGCTTGTATTTTGGGGCATTATTGTCCGGCTGGCCCTTCCTGTCCACGCATGAAGAAGGGTATATGCAGGTTTAGGGACGGTGAGCAAGCACGGTCATAGAACTAGACGTAGTACTGACGTCCACTGGGTTCAACAGAACAGCATGTAGATAGCGAGTATTAAATCGATGTGAATCATCTCCAGGTTCAACGGGGGCGGGTTGGGGTGTTGGGGGAGAGGGCTGTTCTTCAGTCATCTTCGCGGCCTACAGGGGGTGGAAGAGCGATGTAAACATGTGCTGTAAATACATGTCACAGCAACGTGTGGATTTATTTTTTTTTCGCTTTTGCTGTGCGTAAACGAGCCGCCACGGTGACCTATGCGCGCCTGTTTTATATTAGCCCTTTGTTGCAGCCGATCTGGACTGGACATGGTGCTCTATGATCTCAAAGACTATGTGCCACATGCCCGAACATAATGATGCATAGCCAGTTCCAAAACGCGGACATCGGAGGGCAATAACTACGGGGGTGATTTGACATGGGATCGTTGGCCCTAGCTTGAGGCAATTTCAGCAACACGTTCAACCAAAGTTACTCTGTTAGTTCGTCCCTCTGTTTGTGCGTGAGCTGGGACGATGGCTTATTACTGCAATGTTACGAACGGCTTGCGCACAAAAGCGATGGCGTTACGGAGTAAGGACATGGCATAAGGTGGATGATTCGGGCATCCGATGGCCCCGAAAACACATCGGAGGTGTATTCGCATGTATCGCATCGAGGCCACCGCCAATCCCTTTCCGTTTTTTTTACAACAGTGAAAACCCCGTTTCTCATTGGGCCTGAGCGCACGGATAACGTACACATTTCATCAAATACAGCGCAATTGCCGCTCATCCATGCGGCTCAGTCCTCCATATCCGCGTCGAGCGCCTCACGAGCCTTGCGGTCCGCTTCAGCCCAGAGGTCTCGTGGAACGGGAACGTGTCGACCGTTGGTCTCGGGACCAATCCAAGAAAGCTCGAGCTCGAATTCTTTGTCTTTCGTGTCATCATGCACGAGATGAATGCTAAAGGGATTACATAAATATCAGTAAAGTGTATCCTAAACTCTAAAAGAAACCGCTTCGAGCGAAGTGTAGCGCCGAGGGGCGTGGCAATGATATTCGCCTATAGGAGAAGTGGAGGATAAACTTACATGCGAGCTGCCTCGAATATCGCCTCGCGAGTCGTGAGTTGGGATAAATTCAGTTTCTCGAGTTCGGTGTTGGCAAGTTGTCGACCTTTCCCCACTGCCGCCCCGTTATATCCCTTTTGATACGTTCGCGTTTAGTCCCAGTAACTTTACAGAAGAAAAGCGCTCGACGCACGTAAAATACCCCACTGGGTTGTACGACATACAATGAAGGACCATCTTTGTCAATCGATGCAAGGATGGCGCTGATACCAAACGGCCGTACGGAGGAGTAGAGGGTATAGGCTTGGACGTAGAGACCCATGCGATCCGCCAGGGCCTGGGATTGCTTGTTAATGGGTGAGGTCAAATTGATTTGCATAAGACATACTTTCAATGGAGGGGGAGCCATGTAGGTGTCTCTGTAGTTTTGTGCTTCATCCCGTGCCCGATTTGCTAGAGCGCGGCCATCTGCGAGAAGACCTGAAGTAGCCTGTAGTTTTGTTAATAGTAGTACATAGATTAGACGGGATCAAAGTTCCTACCAAACCAATGTGCCTGTCTATCGTAGCTATCCGCCGATTCGCCTCCGGGATAAGTAATGTGGAGTGAACCCACTTCTCAACCGCTAGCACAACTCCATCTTTGACCTTTAAGCCGATTGCCGTGCTTGTAATGGCATTAGTTGGTAGATATTAACGATCATTGGCGGCGTACTTACCCAGAGTTCTCTACGGCTTTACTGGCATATTCAACCTGAAATAGCCGTCCGTCGGGTGAGTAGGTGCTCGCTGAGAGGTCGTAGCCAGTTCCTATCGCGGTCATAGTGGTATGGTCGAGGGGTGAGTATGCGTGATTAGCACTGGACGCGCGTCGAGGGTCCTGAGGTTGCCTGGCGATGCCCAACTGTTATGCCCGTGTACCATGTCACGTGGTTGTGAGTGCTCTTGCGGTCGTTTACATTGTGTCAACGCTCGTTTCTACTGTTACAATACTTGCCAGCATCTGCTATTCTGCCAACACGAACGACCCTATAACATTCAACACAGAACGGGCGGATAATGGAAGCAGAGGCTTGGCTAGACACGCTGAACAGACATGATGTATTCAAACCGACTACTGGTTCTTCCTCCGTTTCTGCCCCAGACACGTCTTTGCTGAAAATCGACGAACTTCGAGGCAACCACTCGCTTGTACTACGGTCTGATGGCGACTCGGACTCGGACGATGAATCGGTGGTACAACGTACCAACATCATGTGTGTACGAGGACCGGATTTGTTCCTCGCTGTTGGTCGGCAAATACGAATGTTGCCGTTGAAGGACGTGAAGGAGTCTGAGAGTAGCGAGGACGTGTCGTACAAGGTGGGTTGTTAATCTCTACGCGTTTGCTCACCATTGTAGCTAACATTCCTCAGATATTGTCCACTCCAAATGTAACTTTCGATATAAAACATATGGTAGTCAATACTACTGGGAAGTTGCTAGCTGTCGTTGGTGCACGGCAAATAGCTGTGGTTATTCTCCCACGACCAGGGCTGACCAAAACGTCGTCCACTCGACTCGAATGCAGGTGCGCCTTGGTCTAACCTTCCATTGCCCGTGGCTCAAAACTGCCAGAATAGCTCCATACAGATTGGGGAATACTATCATCTCCCTGGATCCACGAGAATCACTAAGGTTGACTGGCATCCGTGGGGGGAAGGGGGCGCATCATTATTGGTTCTGACTAGTGATGGGCAGCTCCGGTAAGGTATTTGACTCTATTGAAACAAGCAAGGCAGCTTAGCTTGAGCCTTTAGAGAATACGACGTTGCGAAAGACCCCAGCGAACCCCAACAGACCGTCGATCTTCTTCGGCCCTCGGAGAATAAACTAAAGTACGATGTGTCGGGGCCAGTTGAAGCAGTCTCGTTCTGCCTTGGACAGGGGGCCGCAGACTGGAGCCCACTAACAGTCTTTACCCTCACAAGCGAAGGTGAGGTTTGGGCAGTATGTCCCTTCCTCCCGGTAAATGCGTATGTGGTCGTTCCTTTATAGTGCTGGAACCTGTATGCACTGACATTTTTTTTTGTAGTACGCCGCCAATCTCTTATATACACGCCTTGGAGTACTTTGTCAACATGAAAAGCTCACGCCTCCCACCCAGCATTGCTGATCCCCAACTGAAATATGTCACCTCCCTGAAACAGCAGTTTAAAGCGCCCTCCTCTTCATTGATCGACCAAATACCATCATCGTGTCTCATTCACGCACCCGTCAGCGCATCCTATCCGCCAGCTTTACAAGGTCCCTTTCTTCTACAGCCAGCCCCAAAGGAGTTTGGAGATGGCGTTGCGAGTGATATCGTGTATCTCGGAATCGAAGTTGATGACCAAGTGGCGAGTAAAGGGACGCATAGCAACGGGAGCGATTCGGTGCCCCTTGTGTTGATTGCGTATAGTGATGGGAAGGTGGACGTCTGCCTGGATGTCGAAAAAGTCGAAGCAAAATGGATGAAAGCCAATAATTTTGTACGTCCCTCGCCTTGTCTTGGACCCTCAGCACTAACCACACGAAATGAACAGCCTACAGAAAGTTCCGAGTTACCAATGTTTGCGGTATACGAGTCGATCAACTTGGGTCTTTATGACTCGCCCAAAGGCAGTGGCACCTCTACCGCGCTCACTGTTGTCCGCGCCTCAACGGCAACCTCCCCCTCTCTACAACCCGTCCACCCCACATTCACGCTTGACCCCTTGCGTGCCGACCGTGTGTTTGTAACCCATGCCCGGGGCGTACATCGACTCGATATGCGTGGCTGGGTATCTGGCATTACCAAGGCGTTGAAAGGCACGAACCAGGAGCTTGCAGATGCATTACGCGGAGATAAGCAAGCAAACCTAACCGAGGTACGGTGGTTGCTGAGGACAGAAAATAGGTGCGCCGCACACCAGATGTGCGAGAAAGATATTGATGCCTTGGTTTAGTGCGATTATTGCGGCATCAATTCTAAATGATGTTTACCTTGCCTACGCATTCTTCACCTTGGATTCTACGAATTCGTTCAGTTCATTCCAGCTTGCTGCAGCACCTACAACTGGCTCTGCTTCTCGACTCTCTCGCAAGCTCATCACAGCACCTGCCCCCAGCACTTCGCGCCCTACAAACTCTCCAGCTTTCGTCTCCTTTGCACCCCAACCCGCCGCCACATCCGCGCCTAAAACATACACTTGCCTTCTCACATCTCCCTTTACCACACCACCAGTCCCCCAATACAGACCTCTCTCCAAACCCCTGTCCGCACCCACAACTCCAACACCCGACACACTCCGCACCCTCGGCAAACACGCCGAGCGCCTCCGGCTCGACATTGGCAACGTTCACGTTGCGCATTCGACCCTCGCTGAACGAACCGACCTCCAAACACGCGAGCTCCAGCGTCAGGTTGACCGATTGGCGGAAACGCTCCGTGCCGTCGCGCGCATTCGGGACGCGGCGAGCGGAACGGCCGAGCGTGTGCGTCGTGTTGCAGAGCGCCAGGCCGAGATGGCCGGTCGCGCGGACACGATGCTCCGCCGGGTCGTAGAAGCCGAAGGCGCTGAAGGGAGCAGCGAGGCGCAAGCCGCATGGGCCAAGGAGCTTGCGCGGATGCGAGCTGAAGTGCGGGGCGTGAACGGGAGCGCGGGGCTCAAGGGGCGAAGCGAACAGGTGGGTCGTTTTGTTTCGAACGTGTCGGTTTCACTAACCGGATGGATACCAGGCTATGCACCAGTTAGAGTTGCTCAAACCTGCGCTGCGTGAGCTTGCTCGCTCAAACGAGGCGCGGAAAGAGAAT
>WSTG01000013.1:12851-32788 GCA_019616325.1 Ceratobasidium sp. 394 | reverse complement strand
AGAGAAAATTCAAACCTCACGAATAAGATACAACGACGGACACCTATATCGATACACACATTATATACGCCGAAATCAACGAACCCAACCGACCAACCAAGCGACAGCAAGGAAGAAACTCAGTAAGGAAACGCATGCTGATAGAAAGAGAGGTGATAGAGAAGCGAGAGATAATCAAGAAAGCAAACGTGAGGAGAGGATATGAGAAAATGAAAAAGATAAACTGGAACGACTAATCCACAATCTCCTCGAATCTCGGCCGCTTCCCTCCCCCGTCTTCGCCATCGTCTTCTATACCTCGCTTTCCTCTTCCGCCTCCACCATCCATCCCCGGATCCCCAAAGAACCCTGACCCGTCTTGCGTCATAATGTCCCCCATAATCATTTGGTACGACTCTTCCGTCAGTCCAAGTGCCGCAAAGGGGCTAACCTTGGCCGGATCGTTTCCATCATCCTCATACGTCCCAAAGCCGTTGAAAACGCCGTTGGGCGTCTTGGTCCCGTTGGGGAACCCGACGGCGTGCTTGCTCGACGAAGCGCCAGATGACTCGGCATTGTCGTGGTGGTGGTGCATATAGTCGAGCATGTGAGCGTCGTTCATAGGTGGGATCGATACGCCACGTGGGAATTGGCCGAGTTGGTGGATTTGTTTGAGGTGCATGAGATGTTTCTGTTTGGCCGTGTCAGCGCTCGCAGCGACGTGTAGATCACAAGACTCACCTCGAGCATCTCGAACAGGCCTTCTTTGGAAAACGGCTTGGGCAGAATATCGTTCATCCCAGAGGAGTAGTACGTCATAATCTCGTTTGGCTTCGAGTTACTCGTCATGGAGATAATCGGCGTCATGTGGTCGAACCGGCGAATGAGCGACGTCGCAGACACGCCATCCATCTTGGGCATCACGATATCCTATTCACTCAATCAGTACCTGCCCTATCGATCTCAAAATAACGTACCATCAACACCAGATCGTACTTTTCCAAGTTCATCTTGTCTACCGCGCCAACCCCATCGACGGCAACATCGATCATGCACCCAAACACTTGCAAAAACTTTTTGCTCAGGCGCAGATTGACTGCATCATCGTCGACAAGCAACACGCGCGGCGGGACCGCCCAGCCCGGTACGTACGTTGAGCGGCGTACCCGCAGCGACTTGCCACCGCCCCCAGGTGCGGCGCTCGGCCCGGCTCCACTGGTCGAGGCTGGCGTGGGGCCGTGATAGTTGGCGGGTGGGCTGTAAGACCCCATCGACATGTCCTGAGGACGCCCCATCTGTTGCTGTTGCGCCTGCTGTTGTTGCGTCTGAGGGTGGTGCTGCCCCTGCTGGTACTCCATCCCACCGCCCATCCCGCCTTGTTGATTCTGGCTTCCATCTCTCGGCACCAAGTGACCCAGCGTAATGACCTGCAGCCCCTTGTGCGACTCTTCCTCTTTGCGCTGCTGCTCAAACATTTGGCTGTTGAGCATCGGCAAAAAGCTGGAATGCGTAAACGGCTGCTGGTCCGGCCTCTCGCGCTGCAGATCTTCCACACGCCCAAGCACCTCTTCACGCGTCATGGACTGCACGGGCTTGCCCCCGATCATCGCCGCCCCGCTCACAGCGGGGTTCATCGAGCCACCCACGCCAGAGCCCATCGGTCCAGCAGTACCCGGGTTCATCGCACCAGAGCTCATGCCCCCAGCACCCGAGCCCATGCTCCCACCCGACATGTTTGCGCTCATGCCCGGCACAGCACTCCCAGAATTCGAGCTGTCGGCAAAGGACATGCCGGACCGCTCTGCGCGGCGCGAGATCTCGTTCATCTGCTCAAACGACGCACGCGCCACGTCCTGTGGGCCGAGATCAAAGATCTTGCTGGCGTCCGCGCCGCTCATAAATTGGTGTTGCGGGTCTCCGTCTGGGGGAGGCGTATTGCCCGCGCCGGCCGAGTTTTTTTCTGTAAAACGTTAGATCTCATAAAGTACAAAAACGGAAATTTGCACTGACTGTTCTCCATGCCGATGAAATACCCGATAAGGTTCTGCATGAGGTTGTCCTGGTTGGCCATGTTGCGCTGGAAGTGCACGATCTCGCCGAGTACATTCTGGTAGTTGGTCTCGAGATTGCGTATATGCGCACTCATGTCCTCGGCGGTCTGGCGCAAGCCCTCGATCTGTTCCTCGTGCGCACGCCGCGTGGCCTCCTGGTTGGCACGCATCGCCTCGACTTGAGCGAGCAGCATACGAATCGTGTCGCTTTCCCGCGTCGGGTCGGACCCTGAGCCCGCGGGCGAAGCTGCGACTTCTGGCGCAGGCGATGTCGCTTCGGTCTTAGTCCCGTTGGGTTGGACAGGTGTCGCGGGTATGGGCGCAGGTGCGACGGCGCTCCTGGACTTGCGTGCGGCAGGGACTTTGCGCTTGATGTTTTCAAGGGCATCGCGATCGTCGGCGCGGAAATCGGGGTGTTTAAACGTCCAACTCTGCGCAAATGAGCGAGCATTGGCAGAAATGAGAATCGGGGGCACGCACCTGGTCCCCGTACCCCGTACCACCGGCCTCGGCTTCAGCATTTTTGAGCTTATGAAAATCGTACTTGTTGAGCTGGCGGACGAATGAGGCAAAGTTGGAATGCTTGAACATGCGGGGGAGGATGGATTTGGTGAACTCGGTGACATCCTTGACGACAAAGCAGTCGCCCTGGGGGCCCCAAGTGACGACGTGCGAGAACTGGGGGTCTTCGAGCATCCTGGGGAGTGTGAGCGCAAGCAGCAAAACCAGACGAGGACGTACTTGTAGAGCTTTTTCACGAAATCGCTCGTCGGCGGCATGTTGTCGTCTACGTCTTTCGGGATATCGGGGACGCTAGGCACAACGCGAGAGCTGCTGGACCGCGAGTCGGCATAGGTCTCGCGGCGGGTGGCGTAGCCATTGTACGAGGTGTAGCCGCTGCCGTTGCCGCTCTCGACGGGGGGAAACTCGCGCTTCTCGTCACGCCGCCAGTTGCTCGAGGGCGGGGGTTGGATCGGCTCGAGCTGGGACGGCGAGGGGACTGGGTGCAGATGGGCGTTGTAGGGCGCGGGTCGCTGTGCGAGCAGCGGGGGGAACGGGCCCTGGAATGAGGGGCTGGGCAGCGGGGGGAGGGTGAGGTTGCGGTTGTAGGGCGCATGGGGGTGGTGGTGGAGGCTGAAGTCGCGAGAGTTGTCCCTTGGGCGGTCCATAGCGGTGTCTAGCCAGCGATCCGTGTCTTCGCGGGGGGCCAGGCCAGAGCCTCGAACGAAGTCAGGCCGAGTCGAGAGCCTTGAAGAGCAGTCAGGTGCCGGACCCCAGCCATCCGCATGACGTCATCCCACGCCTGCCCCCTCCCACGCCTTGTGCCACTCCACCCCTCTCCCTCCGCCTTTTCGTGCCTCGTTGCTGTCTGCCACAGTCTGAGCCACCTCGTGCACGCTAGTACCACACCGTACCGCCGCCCGCACCGCCGATGCGCATACACCCACCCCACGCCTGTCACCCTCAATTACCCGTGCTTCGACCGCAGCTTCGAACACGCGAAAAGGAAGCACCAAACGCTGAAACGGGACACTGGATCAATGCGCAAACTCCAAGAATCAGAGCGTCTCTCTCATAGCGCTCCCGATCTTGCGTTGTTGCCTACATCTCTTGGAGCTGTATCATCTGACTGCTGGTCCTTTTTGTCTGGCTGGTCACAAGGGCTGTGAAAGCTTGTACGACGGTAAAATGTCTCACCAGAATGCACATGTCTCACTCTTGGATCGGTCTCAGCACGTCGGTTTTCGTTTGTCTGCCCACGCAATTTCCGCAGTCGGGCTGCTGGCGCTGGCTTTTGCCTCGGCATCCCCGGCAACTAGATCCAACAATCACCGATGGATGCAGATACCTGGTCTTCCCGGGCCTTCTAGCCTATCTTGTAGCAGTCAAGTCGTTGTGCTCAGTCTGTTTTGACCGTATACGCACAGATGTCTTACCACGGCAGGGCCGGTTTTCGTCCCTATACGCACTTCTAGAATTACCCTACTGTAAGCTAGACCTGGGAGTCCAGCGGACCCAACTGACAGCACTTCAGCTCGTCAACAGCTCGGTCGCACGTGCCGAAGTCTTGTAAAATGAGAACCCCTGAGTCGAAGCAATACGAAATCGGTGCACACGATAGACTTTTCTTTCCTTTACGTGGGCTGGCTGGGAACGTGCTGAAATTTTCACTTGTGATATGTCTGTGAATAACTACTGATATTCTCACCAAGAACCAAGCTCTCTCACTCGATGATCGAGAAATTAAAGACACGTTCACGGGTGCAACTGTTTCCAAAAATGGTGTTTCGGTTTTCCCCGGCTTGAAACAGGAGTGAGACCGGAGGCGGTTCCGAAAGGATTGTATTGTGCTGTTAGAGGCCTGTAGAACAATGTAGCGACCCCCCACGCTTGATGCCGCCGGCGCCCCCTGGTTCAGAGATCAGGCGTCGCGGAGCCTAATTTTGCCGTAACAGCCCTATGTAGTTCAGTCAATCGGCTAAGCTTTCTGGCCAATTGTTCATACACTAGACCCTACAAATCCATCCTCACCGGTTTCTTCATCCCGGACATTGACTAACGTTACCGCGAGGACAGCTTAAAAAGCCAAAAATCGGCTAAAATAGGCATCTTCTGCATAACTGAATATCGGTTGGGGCAGTTTTTAATAAACAATAATAAGACCGGTATCACTATGGAGCTAATCACCGATACCGATAACCGGTGGTGCAGAAGGTGCTTAATATTGTGGATAAATGGTTGAAACAATCGTTGGCGAGCGTACAGATTTTTGTCGGATGGTAAAAAATCTAGTCCTAGCGAGGGTTGAACTCGCGACCCATGCATCTCACGCAAATGAATGAGCCCAATTACGTTGATAGGTTTCCCATAAGTACATTGCTCTACCACTGAGCTATAGGACTATCACTAAGGGTCCCTCCTTATGCGCCCCCAGGTGTCTCGACCGAGTTCAACTGGTCCCACAGGCTACCAGACTTTCAAGCTTCGGATCGGATATGATCTGCACTCATTTTTATCTACTATCACCCATACAAGGCGGCCCGTCCGGGACATGAAGCGCCCTCTCCGAGAATTACACTTTTCCGACCTCTCCCGCGCACGCCCGGCCCGCCAACTCCGCTCGCCCGGAAGACCCCGCCAGTTCTCCGCACACGACCTTCAAAAAGACGAATCCACATACCTGTGCGCTCTACAACCCCCTATCTCGTAGTACGTTCCCACCAGTCGGTATATGCGTGGTATACTCATGCCATTTCTGCCTCTAGGCTAACTTCTTTCGCTTGCTGGGCCTGACACGTGATAGATAGGCCTCCCGGAGCTCAGTTGGGTGAGTGACCAGTTGACCAGTCGGGTGGTCACCATATTACACATTAGCTCACCTCGCCCTTGTTGGAGATGTATATATACTTACGCCCGTTGCTCGCGTAGACCACGACCCCCCACTTGCACGTATCGACCATGTCCGAGGAGCCTCCCAGCACAGATCTCATCACTCTCACCCGGTAGGCCGTCTCCATCCGAGGCGTCGCTCAATACTGAACATGTCCGGGTAGCTCTGTTCTGGCGGAACAGTTCCGGTTGGGTCCCGCCGCGACCGGTGACCTCACGCTGCTCCTAAACGCGATCCAGGTCACGTCCAAGTTTATCGCGACCAACGTGCGCAAGGCGCGTCTTATCAACTTGTGCGTTTCTCCTTTCCTTCTATCTTCTATACGGCAGGGTATCAATGGGGTACCCATAGGGTCGGACTAGCGGGTGAGACCAACGTGCAAGGCGAAGAGCAAAAGAAGCTCGATGTGCTCGCGGACGATATCATGGTCAACGCGCTCCGCGCGTGCGGCAAGACCTCGGTTCTCGTCTCGGAAGAGCGCGAAGAGGCTGTTATCATCGAGGATAGGTTAAAGGTAAGTCCTTTGGTGTTCTATTCTTAGCGTATCCTCATTCCCTGGGATAGGGCAAATACTGTGTTGTGTTTGACCCGCTCGATGGCTCGTCGAATATTGATGCCGGTGTGAACATTGGCACCATCTTTGGGATCTACAAAGTCGTAAGTAGTGTCCAGTTGCATTCGAGTGCGCTCAAACTGACCCCTATTACAGCAAGAGGGTTCCAAGGGTACGATCGACGACGTTTTGCGCCCAGGCAGCGAGATGGTCGCAGCTGGGTATACCATGTACGGATCTTCGGCTAACCTCGTCCTCACCATGGGCAACGGCGTCAACGGCTATACGCTCGACAACGCTCTTGGCGAGTTCATCTTGACCCACCCGGATGTAAGCTGTATGCGGCATTTCGAATGAATTTGTACTGACTCTGATGGGCACATGTAGATCAAGATCCCTCCGCGTGGCAAGATCTACTCGTTCAACGAGGGTAACTCGATGTACTTCCACGAGCCGGTGCTTAAATACCTCGAGTCGATCAAGTACCCCAAGAGCGGCAAGGCACCATACTCTGCACGTTATATCGGGTGAGCTCGTCCACCCCTTTGCTGCCTTTTTCATGTCTGACAGCTTGGGGGTTCTAGATCCATGGTAGCCGACGTTCACCGTACGCTCCTCTACGGTGGGATCTTCGGCTACCCCGGCGACAAAAAGAGCAAGAACGGCAAACTGCGTATCCTGTACGAGGCGTTCCCGATGGCAATGCTCACCGAGCAGGCTGGAGGTGTGGCGGTTACTGGTACTGGGCGTATCCTTGATATCAAGCCGACGAGCATCCACCAGCGGTGCCCAGTGTTCCTTGGTAGCAAGGAGGATGTCGAGGATTTGGCCAAGTTTTACAAGGAGTATCCTGTAGTGTAGTCGGAGTGGGGATGTAAGTGAAAATTTGTATTATTAATTGACGATTTATGAACGACACCCGTGCCGCGAGGGGAAAAGAGTTAGGGCGTAGTGTACAAAGCAATGCCAAGGATAAGTCATACAACAACATAAAAAGCCAAGTCCCAAACAATAAATAAAGACAACATCAAGGACAATCACTGCGATTCGGATTGAGACTGGGAATAGGACGGCACATAGTCCTCGTCTGAACTCTTGTCGCCTAAATCCCCAATCCACTTTGGGAACACATCTGGCCATTTCTTCTCCCAATCTTTCGGGCTCGCTGCTAATCCTTCCCGCGAGCTTGACGTACAAGCTCGCTTACGTGGTGTCCGACTCCTAGCTATGCTATTCTCCATGGAGTTTGACTCGTGTGGGTTGGATTTGGCGGGGGTGGTCATAGAAGCAGAAGAGGAGGGAGGCGGAAGAGCGGCATGCGTATGCACCGACGAATCTGCGCGTTTCCGCTTTGGCGTAGGCTTGGTGATCGTGGAAGTTGAGGCCTCTGCCATTGGGTTCCCATCTCTCGCTTTCTTGATTGGCGTAACTAACTCGTCTCGCCACTGCTTTCTACCGCGAGCCGGCGTTGGTACAGAGTTCGAGCTATTGGTATGGCGTTCGGCTTGGGAAGGCGGTGGGGGAGTCTCGGGGATGACAGTCTCTTGAGTAAGCGTATTACGATCACTGTCGTGCATGCTAGGCCCGCTGCCAGTCAGGCTGGGTGTCGTCGGGCTTAGAGGCTCCGTCTTGACCTTTGCTTGGGCTGAGGGAGGGGCCGGCGCGGGCATGCATCGGCTCGCCTTGGAGGTTGGTGTATGCGCACGGGCTGGGACTTGAGGTGGACGTGGCGTATTTCGTCGGGCCGGCGTAGGTGTAGGTGTAGGTGGACGGGCAGGATCGCCAAATCTTGCTCGTTTGGTCGCCCGGTGGGCTTCCTGACGTGCGTCTGGTCCGGTCTCTCGCACTTCCCGTTTATCCAGTGTCCTAGCATCAGTCGGTGGGGGAGAAGGCGCGTGCAAATGACGACCGTCTTCTGGATCCTCAGAGCGCGCGTTATCATCATGGGTAGGCTCGCTAGGCGGTTCTTCAAGAGGGGCTAATTGATCCGCTTGTGTACCTTGGCGCTCGGCTTCAGCTACACCATCACCGTCTTCGCTCGAGCTCCATAGTTCGTCCTCTTCCTCTGGTTCGGGATCGGGCTCCTGCTCGTTGCCGGGGTCACTGGACTTGCGTTGGCCCTTCGAAGCTCGGCCTTTGCTCGCCGCACGATCTTTTGACTTGTCTTTCTTGCCACGCGGTGCCTTGCCAACCTCATACACGCGGCAGACTTCGACATCCACGCCAGCACCCAGGAGGACATCAATCCACACCTGCCGGCACGACGACAATGAGCGCGCCGGAAGCAATTGTGCTAGCAGCTGACCTTTTGAGTTTCAGACAGGTTGTCCCCTGGCCCTTTGACTTCGACAAACTTGCACGTCTTCTCGGCGTGATTCCAAATGAAGAGATCTGGGACCCCGCTTCCACGATTACCATACTCTTCTGCGAGCAGCCGGCATATCGTCGCCAAAGCCTGACCGCCGAGACACTATGTGGGCAAATAATCAGTTGGTGGAAGGAGATAAGCTAGGGTTGCAAAATACTCGCATCCACGATCTCGAGTAGGGCCTCACGCTCGAATAGTTCCCAACGTACGCCAATGCACCACGTCTCGTTTTCCCTCTCACGTTCGTCTATTGTCTCTATGATTCGTCGCGCGGCACCTTGGTCGTCGACTAGTTCGGCAAGCCTTGCATTGATCAGGTCTTCCCGTGCAGATACGAATGAATCGTGGAACAGGTCCAGAGGAGCAGACTGGTAAGGGGTTTCGAACGCGCCTGGAATTGGCGCGAAGAGAATGTCCCAAAAAAGTAGGCCGAACAAAGTCAAGACGATGCTACTTTCTGAATGAAATCTAATCCAGACATGATTATTCACTTAGAAGACGAGAGCATCGTGGCGGCTCACCCCTTGAAGCCCAAGATTGCATAATGTTCTAATGCAAAGGTTTCGACGTTGACCTCGCCTTCTTTGCCGGCCCAGATAGTTTTGCCTTTCCAGGGGATTCGCTGAAATTTCAAATCGGCTGTAGTCGATACGATCGAGACGCGACGATCCGTTTTTTTGTCTGAGGTAGTCTCCTTGGTGTGAAAAATCGATGGCGCGAAAATCCGAACGCCCTCTATTATCGTTAAAGTCGCGATCTTGAGTTCTGCATTACCAACGTATTGCTCCTCGGGCGGTATATGCAACTTCTTTTCCAGTGTTCTCAGACGCTTCAGCAACTTGGGTCGACTGCCTACGAACACCAGAGGGTAGCGTATAAGTGCGTCTTGATATCAATTCTTGATCACGATTCATACCTAGATGAACAAGCTTGTCGTTCAGCCCCTCTAAGAGGATATCACGAGCCTTGCTCAAGTTGTCGTCTCCCCCGTCCATGTATCTCGTGTACACTAGGGCCATTCGGTCATACCAGCCGCCTCGTTTGCCGCGTCTCCACCTCGTTTGTCGAATTAGGGCAGCGCGAAGTTTCAGTTCCATGTCGTAGTCTTTCAAGAGACCAAAGCAATGGGCAGCTTTGTAAACAACGCGAGTGAGTATGTGACCTACATACGAATTAGTACCTCCTACACTATGTTTTACCCCAACTCACCATCTTCGAACCTTTCCAGTCCTCTATCACAAGGAGGCTTATCCTTGAAATATATGACCAGCGAGTTCCATCGATCCCAAATAAGCTTCCATCGCTCAATAACCTCCTGTGCAGCTTTCAGGCGGTCGTGCTTGGGGCCAGCAGCAGGGTCGGTAGGTCCTTCGCCGAGTAAAAGGTCAATCTCGCCCAAGAGCTGCAGTGATTCCATGTACCGCAGCATATCCGCTCGTGTTTTGAAAACATCTGCGGTACGTCGGTATTCGTATTTAGGATAGTTGCGCTTCCGCGCGGTAGCCAGAATAGCTGAAAGCAGGATGGATTCCGACTCCGAGTACTGAGTACTAAGGGAGGGAATAATCAAAAAGAAATCTATTACGATAAGATAGAAGTGTATATACCTGCGGAAATAAACTAGGCTAACGAGGTGCAAAACGCGGAATACTTCGTCGCGTAACCTGAAACATGCTCCGAACATCTCGTTGCATAGGTCACGGACGCGACGCTCTTGCAAGTGCATCCTGTTGGTAGGGACTTGGACAAAAAACTGCCTCATGTCGCTTTGATCCTTTCGAGGAGTTTTTGTTGACGGCTTGGGAACCACGGTAAACGGGAGGGTGGTCTGAGTCGACGAAGAGTGTAGAAGAGCTTTGATGAGCTCTGGACGAGTCTGCTTTGTCTTGGTAACTTTGAGCCTCTTGGCCATGAGTTTAAGCTCATCAAATGTAAGGCACTCCAGTAGTTGAGCGGGAGTCGCAGAGCTTGTGTCTTCGGCAAAGGAATAGACTGCAGAGTCATCCTCGGTAGGAGAACCTGAAGGAGCGAGGGTCGAAGACGCATCGGTAGTGGCAGGTTTATCCTTCGGAGCCCCCTCATCCTCATCGTCACTGTCCAGGGTGAGGTCGATAATATCCATAGCACCAGACCCAGCCAAAGTGGGACCATCCTGCGTTCTCCAGTTGGCACACAGGCCAACCAGAGCTTCTGCTAGTTTTCTTGGGGTATCCACTTCGGAGATTTGCAAGTATTTGACGAGGTCATGGTGATAGCTCGAGTGTAAATGATCAACACGGTGCCATTTACCGCGTTTTCGTTGAACCAATCGCACAATGAGAAATTGCTGTATAGCTAAGAAGATTTTGTAAGGGATTCGCGGAAGAAAATGAAGTTCTGCTAACGGTTGGCAGTTTGTATTTGGTGCAACAGTTCCAACTCGGACGAAGTAAACAGATAAGCTTCGTGTTCCAGGACGGTACGAATCATCTCTACGGGTGTTCCAGACGCTCGTTAAGTGACCCGAGCGCAGAATACGTTCGAACGTACCCAGTAGCTTGACTACATACATACTCTCCTTGATTTCTTCCTTGACCGTTGCAACATTGGTCTCTCCTACTTCGGAGTCAGTTCCAACAGGTCTGGTACCCAAGAAGAACTCGGAAAACTCGGATAAATTCTTCTCGATAATAGATGAATCGAAATCAACGTCCTACGCATCACACATTTGAAGGTCACACTCCGCCACACCAAGAGGGATCTTCAAAACAAGGGAAGACAAACCTTGGAAAATATGAGAGCCACATGGTGTTCGTTAGAGGTTGTCCGCTGCATATGATTGGCGCGTTAGCTGCCGTACTTTAAGAGGGGAAGCAAAGACGATGAATAGAGGTGGACGCAGATTGTAGGCCTTGAGTAGACCCAATCGTGGCGCTAACATCAATTTCAATTTCAATGTTTACGGGAAGAGTAATTGGAAATAGAAAGCGAGTCCGCCATGCGCCGTGCCAGTCTGGTCACCGGTCTTGCCATTCCAGACTCCCTACGAGTGCAACTCTTCCGCTCAATGAACCGGAACTTGGTGAGAGAACTGTAATCTTACGCCTTTGGATGTCAACAGCGGTGCTGCGTTGTTTGTCAAAGTTAATACTGGTAATAATACGGCGATAAATGTTGACTTACACAATTAAGAAACCTGCTACTTCTTGCTTTAATATGGCTTCATCCGATGGGTTCGAGTCAAATGGGGCCAGCAATGCCAACACACTGTGTAGCAGCCCTCCCGAGTCAAGATCAACCCTCACTGGCTGCATTTCGCCAATAGCTCGTGTAGCACCTATGGGCAAGGCAGAGCTCGGGGCAAGGGACGCTGTTTCAGGGTTAGCCTACAACTAGACTCGAGATACCGGGACACTGACTGTCGCCGATTCTATATATTCGGATTTCGTTTATGTCCAACGTCGTAGAAAAAGGCGACAAGGTCATCTCAGTTGCTTCGCCGCCCAGCTGAGCCGTTGCAATATTCATCGAAGGAGGGAGGTATAGTGGGGTGCCGTAAAAGTATGCGCGAATCTGAGAGGATATCACTCTAGATTGATATGCATAGTCGAGTTCCACTACCTGGGTGAGGTGTTTCAGTATCCGGTGAGTCGTCTGGTGGTCGCGCTTACCCCTCCGGACTTCGGCACTTTAAGAACGGTTATGTTACTAGAACTCCCAAACGCTCGCTGCAGTTCGACATTGAGCTTTTCGTTGCCCATGATTAAAATTATGTTTACTGGGGAGTAATCAGGCATAGCGATGAGCGAGCCGGGCTTGTAACTCACCATCGAATGCTTCTACGCATGTTTTTACAAAGTTGTACTTGTTGTCAGCGAGTGGACCCGGAACGGCAAATCCAGCAGGCGAGTCAATGATAAATCCAGAAGCGTTGACTTGACGACTTTAGTACAGAATGCTGGCCGAGCAAGCTCAAAACACGCACGGGTATGGTCCTGCTTGAATTTTTGTTTCACATTATCGGCGAGATCATGAATAAGCCTCTCAATGAGCTGTCGGTTTCTTTTGATTTCAGTGTGACCAAACCAATAAACAATGGGAAGAAGGGCCGAAGAGGAGAGAGCCGTTGGCGCCGAAGTCGCGGTCGCTCCAAATGGATTCGCCGGCGTGCAGGTGGGGATGGCCGCTGATAACGGGCAAGCAGATATTGTACCGGGGATGGTCCAACCACCCTACGGGAGGATCAATAAGAAAACTACAAACCCAATAAACATATACGTCTGCTCACCTCAGCAACATCAAGGTTAACGAGGGTTGGACACCACCCTCGACCCCCTCGGACTGCATAGTTGCACCACGTTTTGCACGCGCTTGTTTTGCCCGAGTTTTCTGGCCCAAGAACCAAAACCCGGGGAGGTCGGGATTTGAGAGTTTCAGGCTGACCCGTTGTCAACGCGCGATGTGCTTGAACGCGCATTTGCTCAAAAACTGTGTGAATGTTGATCAATGGAACCATTGGAGTTTCGTCGGATGTATACTCGGTCGAAGGGCGGCCAGTGACGTGTAAAATAAGGTGTTCAAGGCACATGCGTCAATAAAAGTTAGGAAATGACTTATCTCGAGAACACACCCATACCAAGTGAATACCACCGCTTTGCACTCTCCACCGAATAGATATACTCTTCCCGGAGCAAGCTCAGCGCCAAACACTTCGGCGTTCCCGGAAGTCAACTAAGTCCCATAGCATTGATTCATCGGCGAGCTTGAACTAACGTAAGTCTAATACGCACTCTTATAGCCAACGAGGTATTTGCTTCGAGTTCGAACCTGTATTCTGACTGGGGGGATAGATTCCACGTTCGACTTGACTCTGACATGCTAACCAAAGGTGTCTGCCGAGGGTCCAAAGCCAAGTTCACTCCCGGTATATCTCCTTAGACTCTTTCTGTGTGGCGGAGTTGTCCCAGAGATGGTTGAAGTGTGGGAAATACCCACGTGATTGAAAGATGTTGACACTTGGTTGGCAATTCAGGGCCAGTAATAATACGCTGACGTCAAGTGCCCTCTGCAAGCGAGAAAGTGACAGTCCCCTCTAACCTGTTCACCACACATGGGGCCTGTCGCCCGCTCGGCGGCGGCGACACTCGCCAAAACCTCAACGCCGATGCTACGATACTTTAGACCAACGACAGACTTTAGACGACCAATAGTGCCGAACATTCTCATTCAACGTGCCCGTTTTGGAACAACTTTCCCCCGTTTTACTACGCGTTCGCCTATCCCTGGATCTCCACCCCCACCCCCGCCCTCCGCTTCCAAGATATTCCTCGAGCGTTGTGCTGCTGGATTCAAGTGGACTGGGTTTGTGATTGGGAGCGCGACGCTCGGTATTGGTCTGATTGGTGCTGGCGTTTTCATCCACGACGCGTTCACATATACCGACAAACACGTTGAAAATGTACCCGTTAACCCTTTAGCTTTGAAACCTACGACTGGCGGGCCCAAAAACCTTCCCATCGCTAGCTCACTTGTTGGCGATGAAGAAGATGACGAAGCAAAGGTGCTCTCCAAGAAACCGCGACTTGTCATTGTTGGTGGCGGCTGGGGCGTAAGTTTGCATGCTGTATCTCTAGATCTTTACTTATCAGTTTAACACAGGCTGTTGGAGTCTTGCAAAAGCTTAAGCCAATGGATTATCATGTCATCATCGTTTCACCAGACACCTATACGAACTTCACACCCCTTCTTCCTTCAGCTGCCGTCGGGACTGTCCAAGTGCGCAGTCTCATCGAGCCCTTGCGGAAGCTAATCGCTCGTCTGCACGGCCATTTCGTTTGTGGAACTGCGATCGACGTTGTCCTGTCTGAGCGTCTGTTAGAGGTTGAAACACCTGGCGAGAATGGCTTTAAGAATCGGATGTACATCCCGTGAGTCGCAAGTTTTATCCTAAGAACACCACTGACGAATTAGGCAGTTATGACAAACTGGTTATCGCGGTTGGATCGATTTCGGCGCAACATGGAGTACCCGGCCTTGAAAACTGTTTCCAGCTTAAGAACATTCGCGATGCTCAAGCGATGCGCAGGCGTATCTTTGGTTGGTCGATACTGGTTTTAGTCGGGCAACCCTGACCTTTTGTTACGTTTAGACAACTTTGAACTTGCTTCACTGCCAACGACTACGCCCGAGCAACGCAGGCGCCTCTTGTCGTTTGTTATTTGTGGAGGAGGTCCTACGGGCGTTGAAACTGCAGCGGTAGGTTGCACTTCCGTTCGCCTTTTGATTCAGCTGATCCGACATCCATTACCAGGAAATCTATGACTTGTGTCAGGAAGATATTATAAAATACGTTGGTACCATCTGCTTGCCTTAAGCTTTGATGTTCTAATCAAAGTCTTAGTACCCGAAACTACTGCGCGAAGAAGTGTCCATCCACATCATTCAGTCCCGGTAGGTGGCGAGGAGCTGATCTGCCAAGCAATTCCTGACCCCGCTAATAGTGATCATATCCTGAACACATATTCTGAAAGCATTTCCAATTACGCGGAGGTTAGGGTTTACTTTTATAACCCATTTACAACGCTAATGCCTTTACTACCACAGGAAAAGTTCAAACGGGATGACGTCAATGTGGTTGTTAACGCGCGAGTCAAGGCTGTCTACCCCGACCGGGTTGAGTACGAACAGCGTGGGCGGGATGGCAAGAAAACTCTCTACTCGATCCCGTCAAACTTTGTGCTGTGGAGTACCGGAATTGCGATGAACCCGTTCACTCAGCGCGTTAGCGACTTGCTGCCAAACCAGGTTCACAAGAAGGTGTGTAATGTTGTCATACAGGCGACCAGCAAACCAGTAGCCAACATTAGAGCTATAGGCAATCGAAGTGGACGCTCATCTTCGAGTCAAAGGAGCCCCTCTAGGCACAGTGTATGCTGTAGGAGACGCTAGTACCGTACGTTGACCTTATGCTCTCGCGCTCGTTCTTGCGATAACACAGCATTTGATAGCTTGAAACCTCGGTTGTTAGCCACTTGCTAGAACTTGTCGATGAAGCCGACAAGAATAAAGACGGACGGATTGACTTTGACGAGTGGGAAGTGATGGGTGAGCATTTGGTCCTGAGCACCCGACCATAAAATACTGACCGAATCTTAGCTACGCGGATCCGCAGGAAGTTCCCCATGACAGACCAGCATATAGCCAAACTCCGCGACCTCTTTGATGCGTACGACAAGGACAAGGACGGCAGTCTTGGTCTTAATGAACTAGTCATTCTCCTTGAAGAGCTGGGGAATAAGATAACAGCCCTGCCAGCTGTGAGTACTTCGACCTCGTACCAGTGCAAGCGACGTAACACTGCTTTGGCAGACTGCCCAAGTCGCCTCACAGCAGGGCAAGTACCTTGGCGCAAAGTTGTCGAAACTTGCCAAGCAGCAACGTACCTTGGCTGCCAACGACATCGCCATAGATGATGATGCTACCTATTTTAAGCCTTTCAAATACAGACACTTGGGCAGTCTTGCCTATATTGGTAACGCGGTGAGCTTTTGAACGCCCTCGACGCCTAAGAGGGTCGTATATTGACCTATTACGTAGGCTGTGTTCGACCTCGGAGGGTCATCCTTCATGGGAGGACTGGTAAGTCGCCAATGATGTGCTCGTTCCTGGCTGCTCATCGCATAACCATCGTTGTAGGCTGCAATGTACGCCTGGAGAAGCGTGTATTGGAGCGAACAGGTTTCGATGCGCACTCGTGCTTTACTCATGATCGATTGGTGCATCAGGTACGCTACACGCAACCCAGCAATTTCAGAAGCTAACCCGGCTCCCCAGAGGAATTTGGGGTCGAGATTTGTCCAAGCTATAGATAACGTTTTGGCCGGATGCTTCATGCGCTATGCAACCTAAGCTTCGTATGCTTTCCTTTTTGCTAAGCTCTATGCGCCCTACTAGCATGCCTATTCTTCGATCATGTTTATGCGTAGCAAGGATTTTAAAATACAACCACATCTTCCATTATATTCCCTGGATGCTGCAAATTTGGCGACCTCATTAACGAGCAATTCGTTCGTCGCACACAAATTACAGTGAGGAGCTGCCGGTCGATTTGCCATTTAAGGGGTGGTCTGTCAAAAGTGAGTTGCACGTAGTGCTTTTCGCTCCCCGTTTGACAGAGTGTTGGCTCGAGCGCTTTTGTCCCTTTCTTCGATCTTCCAGCTCGAGCCCTTCCATCGGGCAGTGCCAATGTTATACTTTCTTTTCGCCACAATCCTTTAATTCACATTTCACTCATCGACAACATGTTCGGCGCAATCATTAATATCTTGGCGTTCGCTACGCCAACGAGCATCCCAAATATTCAAAGTGCAAACGGCAAGACCATGATGGTTTTGGGGTGGATGTCGCGCCGTTCAAGGTACGCAGTTGGTCAGAAGGTTAGAATGCAAATGCTGGTATGCCCACTCATAGCCAGGAGATCAAGGACCCACGCCTACGATTATCGGGGTACCCACGAGCTGTGGACGGTCAGCGTATCCATCTATCTTTTCAGTCCAGTATATTAAATATTAAACTTTTGCAGGGGCGTTATGGCTGGACTAATCAATGGTCCGCGGAACTCGAAGGTGCCATTGGACAGGTTTGCCAACGGCCGACGCCTCCGACTCTACCTTGACAAACTGGGTCAACGCTGGAGAGTGGGGAAACGGGTCCGGGGTAAGCATATACCCAGGACCTACCACCCCAGACCGACTGAAACTCGGGATCGCTTAGGGATGACGCTCATCGATGTTACCGGCATGGGAAACAACTTTAAGCCAGTGACTATATCTTAAGGATTTGAGTGCGTGCGTAGGTTTATAGGTCGGAACCAGGCAACTGATGAGCGGAGGTGATTCATTAGAGATGGCGGCGCCGCTCTGATAACCAAATGTCAATCACTATACTTGCTGGAACGACTTGCAACGAGGATCGAGCGTAAATGGTGTCTGCTTTGGATAATCAACCCCCTACTTTCAGCAGCTGCGTTGCAATTGCACGTACATTCGTGCTGACCCTGCCCGTCACTCGTTGCTCACTCAGTATGGTTGCCTTTTCTGGAAATTCACCTAGCCTCCGGTTCATCAAGAGGTGCTGCGTCCAATCCTTCGTCAGTGGCCGGGGCTAGCACAGCCGCGATTTCTGCTCCGAGCTCCCCTGCATCTGTGACGACTGTGTCGACTGGTATCACATCAAAGTCATCTTCTGTTCAACCTCTTTCGTTGTAGCAATGTCCGCATCTGCTGTCGCTGAAATGTCGGCTACCACTCCGGCCGCCGTCTCTTGGTCTTCCGCTGCGCGATGTGCCGTAATTGCTGTCACTGTACCCCCGGCTGCGGCTATATCGAGCACGCCTTGCCCGACGAATCCGTAACCATAACAGTGACCCGAGGCAGCACTGCTGCCGCCACAGGTGAGGAGGCCTTACACGAGGTGCATTTCGCTTGTAACTGAGCCACTCGTTTGTCGATCTTCAGCCAAGGCCGCCAATGCTGGGAAAAAGCACCACAAGGTTAATAATTCGAAGGCTCATTTTCGGCCTCGTGGAGCGGGTCTCGACATTTTCATCGACTCCGAACGTGTGTTGAACCAGGTGCCTATCCGCGAAACACACTATGCCTAGGGGTGCTGCAGCGCCCCGCAGCATGTGTCAGATTGTGAAGGGATTGTGAGCTATGGTGAGATTCTGACCATGAGAAATGGGGATATTTTTTACCGCTTTCGATTAAACCAGGGTCCCTAGGGGAGCATTGCAGGCGAGTTTGGGATGCCCGCCTCGGGAGTAGCGAGGAACATATTTATGCTTGGTATATGCACCAACATAACAACATAGCCTCGCATTACATAATCGAAACGATGCCTTTGTTGGATAGCCTCCTTTCCGGCAGAACGTGTATGGCTATACAACACACAACACGACGTTTGCTAGAGAATTTCCAGCGGAAGATTCTGCTCCCACCCCCCACCTTAGTCGCCACGAGGAGGCCGTCGCCTTCTTAGGCACCCCCTATTGCCTAGTTTCATCGTTACACAAACACAGCCCGAGGGCGGTCTCCCTCGTGCCCCAGGTGGTGGATTGTCTTCTTTCCCCTCACGGAACAATCTGGCACCGCTAGACCGCATGGGCGCTTCGTGCAAGGATTTCCAGGGGGAAGATAGGCGGGGATTGCGGTGGATTGACCAACTTGTTGCCGGATAAGGCACGACCCTTGCGCGCTTACTCTGTGCTGCTGCCGTTCCGGAAAAGGGAATTGGATGTGACGCGTAGCGAGGCGGTGTCCGCTCCTATGACTTGCTGAATAGGGGACCGAACGGGCCAATGAAATCCATGGGATGCGCCCGACGCTCGCGCCTTGACACGTTCTGGACGGAAAAGTCGTTGCGCATCATCGGCACACAGCCGTCAAAACCTCCGTGCATAAAACTACCCATCGCCTTGACTCGTTCCGGCCACAACACCAGCCGCCCCATTCATTCAGATCAGCCACCGCTCGCAGCTGACTCGGACGCTCTTCATACCTCGCTGTTTCAGAATGCCGTCGTCTTCGCCATACGCCAAACCCTCAGCTTCTGTTGGACGCTCCAAGTCAGACGCCTCGCTCATGCGGGACAAGACTGGATGCATTACCTGCCGTGTCCGACAAAAGGTCAGTGGCATTCTCAACATTTGGAATTCTCACACTCATTATCTTGTCTTGCAGAAATGCACTGGAATAGCCCCCGGAGAAGTCGACTGCGGCGACTGCATCCGCCTCAACATCCACTGCTTGGGTGTTCACCACAACCGCCCCGACTGGCTCCGCAACGTATGCTCATCCGTGTCACCACCCTAGTCTAGTCACTGAATATCTTTTGGCATATAGCCAGAGGCATTGAAAGAGACCAAGTACCGCATCAAGGTGAGCCAGCCCATGCCTTTCAACCATCGCCTGCAACTCATTTGCCTGTTAGCACCACCTCACAGAGTATCCCGTCCCACGAGGCCGTGGGCCCGCACCTGTGCGGCCTTTCCTCAGCTTCCAAGACTTGATCGAGAAGTATTCGCCACAACGTTTCGTGCCTTCAGGCATGTCTGCTCTCGTGTCCGCCACGTATCCCAACTGACATCGATTTCAACAGGATCCGCCAGCCCGAACCTCGAATCAGAGCGCCTCTACCGCATTGAACCTGACTCACCAGTGGCCTATGCCCCGAGCCAATCGGCTAGCTACCTCAGCGTGCAGACTAACCTGTACCCTTCGCCAAACACGCCTTCGCCCTCGACACCCTACACCTCCATGCCGTTGACCCCGTCCTCCTCCGATGGGAGCCTATTCGTGTCGCCGGATGCCCCCGTGCCTTGTGGATACCCGTTTCAGACCGACTATATGAACCAATCTGGTTTGTGAACTCATCATACCCCGCCTGAGCTCATTGTGCTTACTGTAAATGATAAGTAGCGGGCGTTACTTATCATGAAGCCGCATACATTCCTGAATTCACGGGGTACGCACAAGTCAACCCGCACTCGCATAATCCCTACCGACACCAACACTCACGATCGCTATTCCTCACCAGCCCGGTGGAGTCTCAGCAGTA
>WSTG01000012.1:0-58597 GCA_019616325.1 Ceratobasidium sp. 394 | reverse complement strand
TGTGGGCAACGTTTACCCCGCTCTTCACCCATTGCAAGCCACGTGCGTAAGCGCTTCGCGGGGCTATGAGCTCGAGTCTGTCTGACCGTCACACCCATATTTAGGCGAACGCGTCAGTCATACCGACCCAGAGACATCTAGAAACTTCGGTTATATCTGTTGTCGTGTAGTTTCGGCACACGTGGGCTTCACGAGAATTAAAGGTGATACACAGGCCGGCCGGCTTAACTCGAGCATTGGCCTAGCCCTGCATACGCGACGTAAAGTCTGTATACGACTCATATCGACCCCTGAAAGAACAAGCTGAGGGTTATCTCGGAATGTTTTCACGCGCTTGAAACCCTGAAAGAACTTGCTAGACAAACTGATATTAATATTACCTTCGCGTAGACGAGACTTGCCCTTTGTTGTATGCTTTATTCAAGACTTTAAACACCACAACGGGTCTCATTCTTGCATGTATCTTGGTTTGTCGTTTGACCGCTAGTTTACCCGGGTCGGCGCCAGCCGACCGCATAGAGTCATAACTTTGAACAGGTTGATGCCGGCTCCCGACTCGACCAAGGAGCGTGAATCATCCAGAGTAGGCTCCGCGCAACAGACGGCGTGCGAGTCACACCTGACCTCGAGGGAGAAAACACTCAAATGACTCGGTGGCTACTGTGGCGATGAGTGGCTACGATCCTGCTTTTCAGGCACGTCCCGGAGTGGCTACAAACGCCGGCTTGCAGCCGAATAGTTCCTCCGCAATACTTGCGAGGTTAGACCAACGACAAAGTATAATGTCAAACCTCTCCGTCACAGAAGTAGCCGGTGCGTTGGTGATCATCAGCGCCCAGAGCCGCCAGCCACGATAATGCGATCATGTCGGGGTGGCACGATTTGTGGTTGGTGTGGCTACTCTCTTCACATGTAGCCACTGAGATAGAAGTCACTGCAAGGTTCAGTATCCACGAGTGCAATGATTCAGCCCCTCCGAACGTGTTGTGAACAAACAGGATGTGCTCTAGCTGCATATACCCGGTCGCAGCCCATCACGAGGGACCCCAGAACTTGAGCCGAGAAGCCGCAACGCGCGCTCCCATTATAGTTCGACATTATTCGCTCTAGCTGTCATCCTCTGCTCGTGTCCTAGTCCACAGACGTAATCTCGAGCTCAGGTGATATTTATGCTGCTCATGTGACGGGAGTGGATCCGCCCGCTGTCGACGGCGAGATGATCCTCGTTGAAGTTAGAACGTAAGAACTTTCATTGTCAGCAGTTTTTGCGCCCTCGAATACTACTTTGGGGTGCAAGCCAGGCGTGGCGACGATGATTCTCGGATGTGAGGGCGTGTCTTGCGAAATTCCCTGAGCTGTACCAGGCGCCTCGGCCTTGGATAGCGGAATACATCGCGCCCGTGTACTTATCATGGTATTCGTCTGGTTGAAGGCGGAAAGTGAGCAAATCGAGCTCATTACAGTGGAAACCGGTATTGGTACATTGATACACGACTGAAACGCTCCGTGAGGCCTTCGGGTGTGCGAAAGGCCGTCGGATAAAAATCAATATCGGTTCTAGCAAACCAACTGGCGCTGTATCGAATCTACTATTTCATTCTTCTAATAGAATCTCTGCGCGCTGTGGATGGGAGCTTGGGCGGGGTCGCGTTAGCGCCAGGCCGACCGAATTTCCAAATGTTGTGTCATCCCGTTTCCCCACATCTCCGGACCGAGCGCCTTCCGCTCTCGTCCACCACTGGGGTTAACTCTTGGTTCATAATTGACAAATCCATCCTAATCACTCTCGATATTTAAACTACCTGGCTACATCTGGCGTATACCTGGGCAAATCGATCAACTAGAATTAACTTGACTCTATTGATATTCTGTGCTGACAATCAAGAGACGATGGGTGGCAACCAGTCAGTCCCCAAAATATCAGCCCAAGATAGAGCTATCGTCGAGTAAGTTCATCGAGATTTTATTCCGTTTTTCTCATACCTGTCGTAGCATCAAGAACCAACGGGATGAACTCAAGCGTTATCGGCGGCGAGTATGACTTGCACTTTTGTTTCGCACTCGCGGTCTAACGAGGAATGGCTTTAGATTCAGACAGTGTTGGATCGGGAGCACGCGATAGCCAAGGAATCTCTTGCTAACGGCAACGAACGGGTCGCACTGTTGGCGTTACGAAGGCGAAAGTACCAGGAGAGCATGCTGCAGAAGACGGAGGGACAGCTGGAAACCCTGGAGAACCTGGTGCGTAATTTCTACACTATGAAAGCAAGTTCGGTCTAATACAATCGTTATTTCCTCCGAGTAGGTATCTTCGATAGAGTTTGCACTGTTGGAGAAGGATATCCTTTTCGGGCTCCAACAGGGAAACAAAGTGCTCAAGAGCATCCACGCCGAGATGAGCCTGGAGGATGTCGAAAAGCTGATGGAGGAGACGGCCGAGGCCGTAGCATACCAGAACGTACGCTTGGAATGCAACTTTGGTTATCATTTCGCTCACGGACAAGCTGACGTACAGGAAATCGACCAAATGCTTACCAGCCGAATGACCGTCGACGAGGAAGAGGCCGTACAGAAGGAGCTTGCACAACTACAGGCCGAGGCGATTGGCACTGCGGTGCGTATTACTCAGGCGTTCACTGGCATACTGGGTTATTCACGTTGCTCGATTCCCACAGCCAATACATGAGCCAGCTGGCACTGAGCGGGTGGAGCTCCCTTCGGTCCCTGCCAAGGAACCAACAGGTCAGCGGTTTATGGAAAAGTATACTATTAAACTAATATCGTATACAGAACCAGAGAGGGAAGAGCCGGCGCGAGAATCAGAGCCTCGTGTGGCATTGGCGGCGTAGTGGTTGTTATCCAGCCGATCCCACACCCGACCTGCATACCCGGCTGATTTTCTGGCCAAGACCTGGGATAACGTTGTTCGGTCGCTTGGCACCCTTGTCGAGCGGTGTCTCACGATTAGTCCTGTCTTTCTTTCCTGATTTATAGATACCGAATAATGTATATTACGCCGTGGCGTTGATTAGACACTGGGACAAAACTAGATGGGCTTAATTCTCCCGCTCAGTCATTAATGTCGCTGGATCCTCGCACCGTGTAGTTCATGGGAGCGTATGATTCACCCAAGCGAGTCCTTGAAGAATGTATAGCACGAGAGCACATGATATTAGGGAAGAAGGGCACATCCCGGAGACATAGCTACCAATTATCGAAATTCCCAAACCCGAGTTTGCGTTTCTTTTTTCCCTCGCCGGCTACGCCAACTTCTGACTTCGCGCTGGCGGTCGGCTGAGGCAGAGGTGTGCCGAGCGTCAGGTATTTACCGACACCGGCTCCCGCGGGCGAGCTGTCCTTGGCTCCGACCTCCCCGATACGCTGGCCAAACCAGTTCATCCCATCCTCCAACGTATCCGCACGGCGCTTTTTCGGGTCCGCGCCCTCGGCCTGTCGCTCGAGTTTACGAGCGAGTCGTTTTTTGTATTCCTCGAATGGATCTTGGTATCTAAAATCAAGGAGTTAGACCAGGGTGGGAGGAAAAGGGATCAACACACATAATGACTTCGGTGATCTTGATCGGCTTGGCGGGTTTATCGGTTCCCGGGACTCGCGGGACCGATTCCATTGCATCAAGCACATCTTCGCCGCCTACCAGTTTGCCGAATACTAGCGATCCTATTATTAGCTAACCTAGGAAGACAAGTGTTTGCGAAACGCACCGGTATGCTTCCCGTTTAGATGCGGAGTGGCTTTAAAGGTAATGAAGAACTGCGAGCTGTGGATGGGTTAACGAATCATCACACCAGACGGTCAGAGCTGGGATTGCATACCCGTTCGAATTCATTCCTTTGTTGGCCATACTCAACATCCCTCGTTCGTCGTGCTTTTCCGCTTTTGGCATATCAAACTCGTCACGGAATGGTGTACCCCAGTGCGATTGACCACCAGTCCCAGTACCCGTAGGGTCTCCGCCTTGGATCTAGAATTGACTGTAAGTCCGGGGAATGAGCAACGGGGGAATGGATCATACCATAAAGCCAGGGATGAGACGGTGGAAGGGGCAGTTGTCGTATTTGCCCTCTTTAGCTAACATGATAAAGTTGTAACATGTTTTGGGCGCCTGTAACTCACAGAATAAGAATCGAGTCTACGCCCGAGAAGGTGTTACTCACCTTTTCGCAGAACAGCTCTAGGTTGAGCGAACCGCCTAGGTTGGTCACCATACGAACGTATGCCCGCCTCGATGCGAGGTTTTTGTTTTGTTTTTTCGACGGTCGTTCTTTGGCCATATCATCGAACATGAGTTCTTCCTATCGTGGGGCGTGAGCAATGAGGAATAATACTGATCTCGATCTACATACCTCGTCAAACATTGCGGCATCAGATTTCGTCATTGGGTCCATCGAGGTGCTAGTGAGCGACGCGCCCGTGTAGCCGGATGCGTAAGGTGAAACGTTGTCTTGGGCGTAAATATCAGTCGCCTGTATATAATAACCGACTAATATACTCACAAGGTTGAGCTTTGGCTTTGACCACTGCGGGTACCACCACCTTTTTCTCCGCGTCCGTCGATTCAGTGGCCTAAGGATTGGGGTTGGTTTGTTACTATAGCGGTATTGGCGAACTACTCACCGGCTTTGCTGGTGCTTTACTTGGTACTACTGGCTCTTCTGGTTTGGCGGGGGCAGGGACATTGGGAACAGGAAGGGGCGCGGCGATAGATAGCGTCGTTATCCTGTGAGGATCTTGCAGCGTAATGACGTCGTCTCTGCAAGCGTTGGGTTATGCAAGGCCAGACGACGATGAAAAGGCTGTACATACTTTTTGAAAGAGACATCTGCGACGAGGTCTCGACCGCCAGCGAATTTAGAGACCGAGTCGGCGAGAAAAACGTTGCCAGTTGTCGCAATCGCCACAACATGAGAATGCTCGGACAGCGGTTTCATGGTGATTGGGTCTATGGAGAACATAAGATCAGGTATGCACGGAGCAAGTCGGAACGAACCGATGAGACCGCCACTCGAATTCTTCCCATAGTGAAGCTTTATTAGCGATGAGGGTTGTAAAGGTTCGCCGGTATGAGGGTGTGTGTTGTTGTGTTCCCTATGGCCGATTAGTCTAGGAGTCCAAAAGACGTGTCAAGTGACTCACTTGAGCCAGGGTATAATATTCGTCAAATCAAACACGGTGCCAGTGCCGTCTGCATTCCGTGCACACACGGGGAATTCGAAAGGCTGGAAAGAGAGCGCACAGCAGTCGAATGGCGTTCGAGAGCCGGGGTGAGGGGCTTCTTGCTTGCTTGACAAAGTCGAATATCAGTAGAAACTTAGGCATTTAGACTAGTGTACATACGCCCTGTGACCGCGTGAAGATGCAGAATGCTGACCGCCAACTAGGCCGGCGTGTTCGGAGTGGGTAATATATAATCTAGATAGGACGTGAGTACATAGCGATACGCGAGCATATGTAGCACTCACTTGTCATTTGCACCGTGTCCCCTAGGGTAGTTGATGAGTGCAAGCTCGGAACGGAAAACGAGCCAAACTTACATGTCGTGGAGCGAATGAGGTGGCTGGCCGCCCGGCGCTTCGGCAACGCCCGTGGAACAAATAACCGCCCGACCACCCGAAGTGTTCCGGTGCACTCTCACCTTCGTCACACTCGATGTCGCTCACCCGCTCCCTTGCCCTCGCACGCGTTGCCCGCCGCAGCGGACGCACGTTTGCCACTGCTACCGATGGTGGAGACTACCTTGCCCAGCGTGCGGCCGTCAAAGCTCATGCCGCCGGTACGTTACTCTCCATCCCCTGAGATCGCCATTGGCTGATCTACACCTTGGCTGGCCACAGAGACCACTGAGCTCTGGCGCAAGATCAGGTACGCCCCCTCCTCTTGTCGTGCTTTACGGGAGTCCTTATAGTCAATTTTAGCTTCTACGTATGTTTCCCTGTCAGTACGTGCGAACCACCCGATGATAAGGAATACCCTTGCTGAGTGGGTTTCGTGTAGTCCTCGTAGGCGGTGCTTGGGTGAAGAAAGCGGAGGATGCCCACCACGAGCACACCGAGCACGTCAAGCACGAGAATGGCGGCGTACGGCCGGAGACACCTGCATACCCTTACCTCAACAAACGCGATAAGCCGTTCCCCTGGGGTATGAATAGCTTGTTCTGGAACTCTGAGGTGAGCGTTTATCTACAAAATTCTTTCAGATACCCGGTGCTAACCCAACTCTCGCGGAATTCCAGGTTCAAAAAGATATGTCTGTGAAGGACGAGTAGTTCTGTGGAAACTGTGAATCTCGACGTGTAATAAAACGCTTTCGCTTGGCCGAATGCTTCATGGGTGTACTAGTTCTACGCTTTAGTTCCAGTTCAACCCGAGACGACGGTCCCAACCTTAAACCTTGTGCACCGCTAGTAGCCAGTCGTTTCCTTTAAAATAGGTTTGTATGCCAGCTCGTACATCACCACATCACCCGTCCCTACCACCACTTCCTGCGCGTATACCGAGCTGAGCGTGGTGTTGGCCTATGGGGAGTTTGTTTATCATGTATGTGTACGTAATAGAAATGACCACCTTGTGATTTCAAATGCAAGGCATCTATTCTTGAACTCTCCACCACTGGGCCCAAACGCTTCCTAGGCAAGATAAGCCCTGCGTGCCCTAACAGCTTGTCTCCCTTGATATGAAGCTCTAGTCCTCGGCTTATAACACCGCTTTCGCACGTACACCGACTCTCCCAGCCTCGGTCGGCCGCTGCTCTACCCCCGTCGACTTCCACCATTAAATAAGTTATATTCGATTCCTAGTAACGACCCATCTCATGACTGTGCTTGGGTCAATCAAAACCGCTCTCTTGGGCGCCTCTCCTGAGAGCAAAGCAGAACGACGACTTCTAGCTAAAATCGATACCTTCGTTCTCTCATTCCTATGCCTAGTGTACTGGAGTAACTATTTGAACCGCTCGAACTTGCAGTTTGCTTACGTCTCAGGGTATATAATCTCCTTTCGTACGAAGGAGTGTTTTCAAGCAACCATTATTGTGCTATAGGATGAAAGAGGCTGTCGGGCTCGTAGGGAATGACTATACTTTAGCGACGACAGTATTCACAATTGGGTGCGTACCCACACAAGGACCTTTACTAAGTAGCCTTGTTTGATCCGGCTCCCTCAGCTACACTGTCGGACAAATCCCGCATAGCTTTGCGATCCAATACTTACCCGCCAGGTGCGATAACACACTTCTACCCCTAATCGAACCTTTCTTACCAAATTCCTTACAGGTTTTGGTTCCCACTAATGGGATGGTAAGCGTTCGGTCGAATTTATCGACGCCTCGTTTACACTATGTTTAGTATATGGGGCTCTCTGAGCTGTGCGCTTTCCGCCGTCAAAACACCCGGACAGTTGTACGCGGTCCGATTCTTACAAGCGCTCGCTGAAAGCAGTACGGTACGCATGTGTCCTCCCATCGTACTCCCGGGCTTATTTCCTTGACCCCCAGTTCTCTGGTGCACACTGGCTATTAGGATCTTGGTATAAAGACTCGGAACTCGGTAAACGTGCGTGACGTCATCCCGAACAATGCGAATTCACGGGATGACTGAATTGGACATTGTCTAGGCTCGGCTCTATTCGCTTGCTTTGCGCAAATCGGGTCACTTTTCTCGGGATTTATGCAAGGAGCGATTTATTCAAGTCTGAACGGAAACCTAGGGAAATCTGGGTGGCAGTGGACATTCATAATCGGTAGGGCAGCATTCACCCTAGAGATGTTAACGATGCATCCTGACCCATGATATCAAGACGGCGTCATAGCAATTGCGATAGCACTCTATGGCGCTCTCGTATTTCCCGACACCCCCAAGACGACCAAAGCTTTTTACCTTACTCCCGAGGACCGAGAGCTCGCTCGGTCGCGAATCTCCCTACGGCCAAAGGCCAAGTTTGACAAAAACGCAGTGAAAAACATATTCATGGGATGGCGATATTGGATGTTCTCATTGTTGTTTGTTGTTACTTCACAGCTCGAAGCGTGCGTTCGTTCACATCTTACTCTTGCACTTTGCTAACGGAATAATTAAGATACGGGACAAACGGAATTGTTTCGGTTTGGCTGACCCAGGCCGGGATTGTGGGGCCGCCACGAAACAGCTACTATGCGCTTGGGTTGATTGCAGTTGCGATCTTTACCACGATCCTTGCGGGACTTGCGACGGATATCTGGGGAAAGAGGTGGCGCGTGAACATATTCATGGGCGTTGCGCTCTTGATATCAAGCATAATGTTACTTGTATGGGATATTCCATTGGGTGCCAGTAAGTGATTGTTTTGTGAGAGCTCATGAAGTGATCTGAGCGCTGGCTTTTGTAGAGTACTTCGCGTTTTGTAAGTCATCATCTTCGTGTGGTGTGCTGGGGTTTATTGAGCGAGAGCGTAGACCTCGGTGGATGCGGATATGCGGGTCAAGGCTCCAATTTTGCTTGGTGGGTGGCTCAATTTGCTTTAGAGGCGGGCCTAACTGCACAATTTCGTAGGGCAAATGAGGTATCCCGAACGGACCTTGAGCGATCGTGTGAGTGAAATCGTCTAGCTCTGCGTTGCCGCTCTCAAAGCCCTATTCCAGTCATCCTCTACTCGATGAACCTATGGAGGTGTGTTCACGTGCCTTTATGCGTGCTTTAGTCATTCCCCCTAACCTGTAATTCGCAGCAATGCCTTTACGGCGTGGTGGATCCTCCTCATTTGGCCGGTATCCAGCGCACCACGCTACCGACGCGGGATGATCTCAACTATCCCGATCAGCATCGTTTCAGTCCTTATCGGTTGGGTTGCACAATTTTTGCACAAGCGGTCCATGCGGGAGGACAAGATGGGGCGAAGCAGCGAAAGTTTGCGTAGCCGTGAAGAACGTGGAGACGCACACTCTGACACGGGTCGCGAACCTAACGAAGAGAAGAAGGCGGTGGTACAATGATGAATAGTTTTGAACCAATCGATTGAGTCATGTGGAACTTATACGCCCTCTGCACGAAAATGACACAAGCTTGCCGTACTTTCCCTACAGCCGTCGTGTGCGCAGTTGACTCGCTATATGCGCGAACAGTCAGCGAATTATTGGACGATAATAGCTCATTTATGCGACTGCTTCAGGTATTGGTCGGTACGTACCAAACCACCTTTCGAACAGTGCTTAGATTGCACGAGATGTCGCGCACGTTGAGCTTGATTTAAGCGCCGGGATGACCTTATCTAATCAGGGTCCCTTAGCTGACGCGTTCAAGCACGGTAACTCATCCTCGACATGGTCGCGCAGCCCCAGACGTCGGCAAGCGGTGTTCTTGCGTTGCTAGCGGAACCTGAGCCTCTACTCAAGCAACATGCTATCCTGAAGCTCAACGGACTTGTCCCCGACTTTTGGGCGGAAATTTCGGAAGATGTATCCACCATGTGAGCATTTACGCGTCTCTGGCTCAATATGCTAATCGTATGGCCCAACTTTAGCGAAACTCTATCTGAATCACAGGAGCTGTCTAACCAGGCGCGCGAAACGGCTGCTCTTGTTGCGAGCAAGGTCTATTATTATCTTGGACAATATGACGACGCCTTGTCCTTCGCTCTGCGAGCTGGTGCGGCTTTCGAAGCGGAACGGAAGCTGGAAGGGTCAGAGGAATATGTCGAAACGATTGTTTGTGAGTATAGTATGCACTCTTTCTGCTCGTACGCTGACCCCCCTCCCAGCAAACGCCATCGACAGGTACATAGACCAACGGGTTGCCTTTGCCTCCACTACCGACCCATCTACCCTCCCCAATTCCGGCGCAGACTCCGACAAGATAGACCCACGCTTGCGTGCAATTATCGAACGCATTTTCACAGTCTCAATCGAGGGGGGAGATGTTCGCCAAGCACTTGGAATTGCTCTCGAGTCGTCTAGGTTGGATATTGTCACGCGCGTCTTCGAGTATACCAAGGATACCGACCTACTCTCCTATGCGATGGATGCTGTGCTTGATGTTGGCTTTAACCTGGCTACCCGAAACCGGGTTCTACACCATCTCTGTCCACTATTCCCCCTTCCCAAACTCGGCGCCCAATACACCCTCGCTCTCACACGTCTTCATGTCGCCCTCGAAACCGCCTCTGTCACGACCCCATTGTTCCAAAAGCTCATCGAGAGCGGGGATAAGACCAACCGTCTCCTTGCTTGCCAGCTTGCCTTTGACCTTGTCGAAGGTTGCACGCAGGACTTTCTCCGTGTCGTAGCTACGTCTTTACCCTCGTCTGAGGATTATGTCCTCGTTCGCCAGATCCTCTCTGGGTCCGACTCGGTTCGGCTCAAGCTCGACTTTTTGCAACGGAATAACAAGGTCGACCTGCTGATTCTCAAGAACACAAAGGATGCATTGGAACATCGTTCCAGTGTATACCACAACGCGCTGACCTTGAGCAATGCTTTTATGCATGCTGGGACGACGAGCGACATATTCCTGCGGAACAACCTCGATTGGCTCGGGCGTGCGAGTAACTGGTCTAAATTCAGCGCGACCGGGGCGTTTGGCGTGATCCACAAAGGGAATGTCGCGCAGGCGATGGAGCTATTGGGGCCGTATCTACCAGGTGCAGCCAACGGCGCGGGGTCGAGTCCGTATAGCGAGGGAGGTGCATTGTTTGCATTGGGGCTCGTTCATGCCGGACGAGGGAACGAGGTCGAGGGGTTCTTGAGGGAGAAGGTTAGGCAGGCCGCGGGTGGCGAGGTCGTACAACACGGAGCTGCGCTTGGGCTCGGTATCGCCGGGATGTCAAGCCGCTCAGAGGGTGGGTTATTGAAATTAAAATCTTTTAGCATTCGGACTGATGTATGGTTATTAGATGCATACGAAGACCTCAAGGAAATCCTATTTACCGACAGCGCCGTCGCGTCCGAGGCCGCTGCATACGCAATGGGTCTCGTCATGCTAGGCTCCGGGTCAGCAAAGGCCACCGACGAGATGCTTACATATGCGCACGAGACCCAGCATGAGAAGATTATTCGCGGTCTTGCTATCGGCGTTGCATTCCTATACTACGGTCGCCAAGAGTCTGCAGATGCAGTTATTGATACAGCGCTTAAGGAGAAGGTGATCATTGACGATATTTGCTCGGAACGTCACTAATATTCGCGGTTTAGGACCCACTACTCCGATACGGCGGAGTATACACTCTCGCGCTGGCGTATGCTGGTACGGGCGACTCGCGTGCGGTCAGGAAACTGCTGCACGTAGCCGTCTCTGATACCTCGGACGATGTACGACGCGCGGCCGTTACTTCTCTCGCTTTCCTCCTGTTCAAGAACCCTTCCCAAGTCCCAAGGATTGTTCAGCTTTTGAGTGAGAGCTACAATCCTCACGTCAGGTTCGTACTGGGCAAAGCTGTACTTTGGTGGAAGCTAATATTGTCCCCTAGGTGTGGAGCAACGCTTGCTCTTGGTTTGGCATGTGCCGGAACGGGGTTACAAGACGCGATCGATCTCCTACAGCCCATGACCAAAGACCCGGTCGATTTTGTTCGCCAAGGCGCATTCATCTCCCTCGGCATGATTCTCGTCCAACAATCCGAAGCCTCGTCTCCCTCGCTCTCCACGACTCGCGCACTCTACCATAAAATCATCACGGATAAGCATGAGGACCCGATGGCCCGATTCGGTGCGGCGCTCGGCCAGGGCTTTATCGACGCTGGCGGGCGCAACGTGAGCATCTCGCTTATGAGTAGGACTGGGAGCGGGAACATGAGTGCGATCGTCGGGATGGTACTGTTCTGCCAGTTTTGGTATTGGTATCCGCTGGCGCATTGTGCTTGCCTGGCGTTTGAGCCTACTGGTATTATTGGACTCACCGAGGAGCTCAAGGTGCGTCTTTCTCAGCTATACATCGCATAATCACTAATTATCATTGCAGACGCCCGCATTCGAGTTTGTTTCCAACGCTCGGCCAGCCCTATTCGCGTATCCTGCGCCTGTCAAGCCCCCGACCAAGGAAACAGTCGAGAAAGTCGCGACGGCTGTGTTGTCGACCACAGCCAAGGCCAAGGCTCGCGAGCGGACAAAAGAGAAGGAAAAGGCGGCTGCGGATGAATCTATGGAGACAGTACGTGCTATATTTGCAGTGCCTGAATCTTTATTAATATTATCGTCACTACATAGGACGATCCTCCCGCGGAAAAGCCAGCACAAGATACCGAGATGAAAGTCGACGAGCCAGCGCCTGCTGATGCTCAGACCGAATCAGCGCCCACACCTACGCCGAGCAAGCGCGTTGCAACGTCGGAAACGCTGTCCAACCTCTCTCGAGTAACACCTGCCCAATTGCAATTTATAAGTTTCCCAGCCGAGGGGAGATTCCAGCCCGTACGGCCTGTTGAACGGGGCGGCGGATGGATTGTGATGCTGGTCGATAAGAAGGAAGGCGAGGAAGTTACCTGGATCGAGCCGTTTGGTGCACCGGCACCAGCGCCTGCTGCTGCCCCAGGAGAAGGCGAAGCGGTTCCAGCGGCGAGTGGCCCGGCTCCGGCGGGAGGGGATGAAGCCGCTCCTCCTCCACCTGTTCAAGTGAGTATATTCTTTATAGTCTGAACTGTAAGACTGATGGCCCCCCGTCGATAGTATCCTTTCGGGTCTTGATGCGTACAATCAGATGTATTGTGGAATTAAAATATTTGATCCTAGCACCCCGCTACTTGAATGACATACCGTTGTGATCATGGATGCGATAATTACATAGCTCCATGTTTTTATCGGAGCCAAATTACGAATTGGCCACTAGCCACGCGGTATACCTGTAACGGATTTCAAATTCTTTCGGTCCAACTGTGTCGCTGACCGTTACGCTCAACCACGACGACCCAACGGTTCCTGGCGCAATCCCTCGTGAATATTCATGCTCATGGCGCCCATCGATGCCTGAATTGCCTGCGTAACCAAAATTTCTAGACCCGCTGTAGTTCGCCTCTATTGGATCCCCTTGTGAACCTCGACGCGTAACCCCTGGGTAGTTTTATCGGATTCTGCTTTGGCGTCGACTAGATCACAGCTACGAAGGCGCTGAGATATGAAGCTAATACTTGCCTTGCTTTTCAACTCTGTTAAGGACCGTATCTCTTAGCCGTAATCCGCACTCAACTACCGTGCCTATCGCTCCAGTGTCGACCAGTTGTTTTTTGACAAGAATACAACGAATCTTCCTTGATCTCTGTCTCTAAATTAATCACGCGAATTAACCTCCTGCTTGGGGCTACCGGTCTATCGAGCCTGTTATCTTGCCTATCGACCTCCAGCCTCCCTATGGGTCTTGCTCTCTGTAGGGACGCTGCAAGACTCAGGAGCCATGGTAGCCTAAAATCGTGTCTAGCCCGTGCTGAATTTTAATCGCTACTGCCATTCGAGCTTTGACAGTTTAGCGCTTAGCTGTGTCAAGGTGCTTGCAACCCTGATAAGCAAACCTAGCACGAGCCTTGGGCGCAAATCCCATTTTTCTCTTTCCTGGCCTAAGCTTGGATTAATCGACGTATTCCCCTATCGGTAACCCCTATCTTATTCGACACCTATCGCTACGTAGTATCTCTGAGCCCGAGCGTAAAGTACTCGATGGCCTAGGGCGTAGTCATAGTACCTGTTCAGGATAGATGAGCGCAGATTCTGAGGCGTTCCAGGTGAGTGATAATAAATCCCTACGATAGTCGGCTTTGTGGCGAGAATTACAGTCCTTTCTTACCTTGGTAAAGTCCTTGAAGATCCGAGCTACCCTCCCGAATTGAAAGCCAGCGTTGAAGTTATTCCGAAGATCAAGAGTGAGGTACGATGTCGGCTAACCAGATCCCGGGCAAGTGGGCAAACGGGCACCCAATCTAATAGATTCAATCGTTGCGCCAGACATGCTGCCCCTAACGGATCTGAGTCTACCCAACATGCAGAGCTCACTCGCCCGATATTATCTGTTACGAAGCGCAAGGCATGTCATTTATGGTACCACTTGTTTCCGGGCGTCTATTCCGCTGTGCATTTAGATTGAGTAGCATATTTCGAACCTTCCAGCAGCTTTGGGAACACGAAGCAATCTGCGGCAATTTCCGAACCAGATCATGACGTAGTACAGAACGTACGATACGTGAAACACGTCTATCGAATCTTTCGAAATTTTCGCCGATTATATGCGGAGAAGCCTCGGCGTCAATCCCGGAATACATCATGTAATTGAGCTTCCTTTTGGGCGGCTGATTAGTGTGTACAGGCGCGAGGACCATAAATGGTTAACAAGTACATGTAAGAGCTGATATAATGCATGATTAACCGTTAGTGTAGATCAAGCGCCGGTCCTCGTTGGTAGCACATTGCTCGGAGGTGCTGCGCCGAGGGGCAGCTTGGACGGACCCGCTACGTATTTTCAAAACTATTGCGAGCACGCAGCACGGGCGCCCTCTGGATAGTGCATTGCATTCGGAAAACCGGCGAGTGTACGCAGAAGAACCGATTAGCCCACATGATTGTGCAAAAGTACTGGCCTTGGCGGCTATAACGGAGCGGGGGTGTTGTACAATAAGCGAGGCCGATAGGAGAGAAAGAGAGATATAAATGCTTGGATAGACTGGCGCATTTACCACCAGCTCAAGCAACAGTCTCACAGCCACCTTTTCATCTCTCATCTACCATTCAGCTACAGTTATTCAAGTGAGTTACCATATATCCGCCACACGATCTGTAGAACTCACTTCACCATTAGCATGGTCGGACGAGCCGCAATCAAGATCTACGGCTGTGATCAGTACCACTTTTTTAGTGGCAACATGTACGTTCGGGTCGACTGGATGCCTGGCCACCGTGACACTCTGGTATATGGTCCTACCGAATTCGTCAACGACTGGAAGTCTCTTCGGGACGCCGGATTTTCCCGAATCGACGCAATCTTGCCGATCCCCGATGAAGTGTACGAGGCGTTTGTGTTCTCAGGCACCCAGTTTTGCCGGATCCGGTACCTCGTCGGCCAAAATGACGACGTGCTTTTGAGCAGCGTCGGGTCGATCACGTCGTATTGGGGCTCGCTAGCCAAGGCCGGTTTCGACCACGTTGATGGAGCGATGATTGTTCCTGGCAGTACCGACCAGGCGTTCTTTTTCAGCGGATCCAAATTTTGTCGAGTCTTGTTCAACGTGGCTTTAGGCCGGTCTGACGAGCTGCTGGAGGGTCCTCGTGAGATTTCCGAGCGCTGGTCCAAGCTGGGGTTTCAGACGATCGACACGATGCTTCCGAGTCCTTACACGGCGTTGAGTACGCTCACTCATGCGTATGTGTTTTCCGAGGACCGGGCGGCTCGTATCAATCTTGTTCCTGGGGGCGATGTTGATGTCTTGACCGGGCCTCTTGGGGCAGCCGCTTATTGGCCATCTCTGAGTGACGCCGGATTTTACTAATGTGAGTTTGAAGTTTCGTTACTGGGATAGTTGGGTGACAATCCTTGGGCAGGTGTGTTGAATTGGTTACTCGGTGTAGAATGGCTGGGGTTTATGCGGCTTTGCTCGGTATCGAGCTTGTTTCTCCTTGTAATGTTTGTGCACGCTTGATGCGTTCTCCCACCCTTTAGGATGTCTGTTTCTGTAGTTTAGCGTGTATGTCTGCAGCTCCAGGGATTGAGTCCCACCCGTGTGCCAGCAATCTCCATGTTTGTGGCTATCGTGTATTCGGTCGTTGTTCACGACGAAGGATGTATAGCGCTGTGAGTGACACGGGTAGTGGCCTGTATATGCGCTCCATGCCCATGCCCACGCCCAAGCTCCTGAGCATAGTTTTAGGTACCAAGACTGTACGCGCCATAGGAGGAAGGACAACAAGTGACGAAATCTGCAATCGGTTCAGGGAGTGACCTTGCAGTTTTTGTGTACCTGGGAGATACGAGCGTGGATCCAGCTCTGACTTGTCTCAACTATTTCATGTCTATGGCGTCGGGGACAATCAGAAGCGGATATTTAGATACTCCTACATCTCATCCATTCCTTTTCTGAGTCTTAAATATGCGTACCTTGAACGCCGAGGTCCTAATGCTTAGAGTACATGAGCACGAACTTTCACAGTCTGACGTGCTGTCGACAGGACGAACCCACTTTTGGCTAGGGTTTAGTCAGTCTAAGCAAGCTGGCCATGTGGCAACTAGCCGGTGAACGCTTTGCATGGCAGATTTGCCTAACTCCAATGAGCAGAGTGGGGCTTGTTTCCCGCTTCCTTCCGACGGGATCAATTTGCAGCCGTTTCTTGACCAAAAAAGCAGGGTGTACCTTTACGCCCTACCAAACTGTTATTACCGTTTGGTAAAAAAGCAGCAGCCAAGGGGCACATAGCCTCCATGTGCTCCCTGGAACAACTTCCTTGACTCGTTACCAAATTTATCATTGTGGAGGCTCGGGGTTTCACGGATACTACTTAGAGTGGTGAGTCGTACATTGTATGCGTCGTAGCTCACCTGTATTGCAATAATTCGGGGTTGAACTGGAGCAGGACGTAGAAGGCTACTTTATATGTGTTCTGGTATTTTGCTTCAAATTTTAAACATGCGTGGTCCTGAGAGGGTGGATCACCGGCCGGAACTCGGGGTGATCGGAACTAGGTCCGGCTTGTGCTGCACACCAGTGAAGCCGGCTGAGTTTAAAACGAGGTAAATACAACCCCGCTCTTTTCTGTGATGCTTTGCCGGGCACCCTGGGTTCGTACCGACAGAAATGTGCAGGTTGGCAGAATGCCGGGTGGCGTGACCGGCTATCTTCCGGCCGACGAGTGCCGGGCACAGCCACCCGAGGCAAATTTGCCGGGTCTTGTCTCGTGCTCGAGGAGCTCAGTTGGCGAAGCGTGACCCGCAACCAAACCGAGACGGCACGCTGGAATGACGTTGCCGGAAATCTCGCCGGACTCCGCAGGCCCTATCAACCGCGCATCTGGCCCAGACCGCTGTTTGTTGTGCAAAACTCTAACTCTTGGTTTATGTAATGGCGTTCTCCAGCACTTTCGATCCGGCCGCCATCCGCCCTATATGAGCGGAGCCATGTAGCACTCGACCCCCCGTGCCCTCTCCTCCCCCTCGCCTCTGTCTGTCCGCTGTGATATGCACACTGCCCCCGTCGAAGCAGTCACCTCGCACGCGCCACACGACACTGAGCATGTCCCGCTCCTCCCGCCCCGCCCGCTCGAGCGCAAGACGCCGACTCCGCTGCCGAGACAGCTGTTCGTGATTCTGTGTCTTTGCCTCGCCGAGCCCATCACCAGCTCGGTCATCTAGTGCGTCCCGAGTTTTTTCTCTCGTTTTTTCATTTCGTCTCACCTCTTCTAGCCCTTTTATCACAGAGCTTGTGGCGACTCTCGGCGTGACCCACGGCGACGACCGCAAAGTTGGCTACTACGCAGGCATCATCGTGCGTCCCACACTAGCGCTCCATCTCGGTCCTGCCACTCACCTCGCCTCATCTCCCAGGAATCCATCTTTTTCCTCACCGAAACATGCCTTATCCTGCAATACGGCCGGCTCTCTGACCGCATCGGTCGCCGCCCCGTCGTTCTTCTCGGCCTGTTTGGTCTCGCGCTCAGTATCACCTCGTTTGGCCTCGCCAAGACGTTCACCGGGCTCGTGGTCGCCCGGGCCCTTAGTGGTGCCTTGAACGTGAGTAGCTCGTATGTTTACATGTACGAGTCTGATAAGCCTGTACAGGGAAACGCGGGGGTGATCAAATCCATCGTCTGCGAAATTACCGACGAGACCAACCGCGCTCAATCGTTCGCCCTGCTCTCCGTCACTTGGTCCGCGGGAAGCACAATTGGCCCCGTTATTGGCGGCTCACTCGCTCGTCCCGCTACCCGTTTCCCTTCCATCTTTGCCCACCCCATCTGGCAGAGCGTACCGTTCCCCACGCAGCTCGGCTTCTGGCGCGAATATCCCTACTTTTTACCGTGTTTCGCTGCGGCGGGTGTAGCAATCGCTGCGTGGTGTGTTGCCCTCATGTTTTTGCGCGAGGTAAGCCTCTCGGCTTTTTGGCGAGAAACTCTCTCATTGGTGTAGACCCTCCCCGCAAAACGAATTCATCTCGTGCGCAAAGCCACGTCGGAATACGGTTCCATCACTTGGGACGCCGAACGCCCTGTGCCTGTACAAGACCCAGTTCCGTGCGGCTTGCGCGCGGTCTTGACTCCTCGGGTCGGATGGGCAGTTGGGAATTTCATGTTGCTCTCGGTCGTGGATATCGCATGGGTTGTTCTCCAGGTACGCCCCAACCTTACTATTCATTTCGCGCCAAACTCATCAACGATATCCTCAGCCCCTCGTATTCGCCACCCACCCTACTCTCGGTGGCCTCGGTCTCTCTCCACCGACCATCGGGCTCATCCTCGGCGCCCAAGGTCTCCTTAGCGGTCTCTTCCAAGCCACGGCCTTTGCCGCCATCCACGCCCGCTTTGGCGCCGTACGTATCTTTCGCGTCGCGCTCGCATGCTACGCCGGCTTGTTCTTGAGTTTTGCGCTCATGACGAGCGTGAGTGGTGGGTGGGTGTGGGTTGTGGTGGTATTGCACGTCGCCATGTCGTGTATGGCTAGTCTTGGATTTAGTACGTAACACTCCACCCTCTTGCTTTCTCGGGTATTGATGATGAATGTACAGGCTGTACGTTCATCTTTGTCACGGCCTCGGCTCCCTCGCCCTCGCTCCTCGGCACAACCAACGGCCTAGCCCAAACTTTGTGCAGCCTCGTCCGCGCACTCGGTCCAGCGGGCGCCGCGAGCCTGTTTGCGCTCAGCTCGGGCGGTACGATGGTGTACTGGGTGTGTGCGGGCGTTGTAGGCTTAGCCGGGTGCGCGAGTTTTGGGTTGGTGGATGAGTAGGGGGAGGGCTGCACACTCTTTTGTTGTGGTTATGTATGTATATACTGTACTTACTGGGGTTGTTATGTATTGTATGTATGTATACTGCGAATGCCATTCGTTATTTTGGGATTTGGATGGAGATATTTGTGGTCATGTGCTTCAGTGGAATGACCCCTCAACCACAAATTGGTTGTTCAACGTCCGCCTTTGGCCAAACGGGCCGTACAACCGCTTCAAGTCCCCTATCCTCGCGTTTCATTCTTTGCAGCATTCCATCTCCGTGCAACCACACCCACAACCCATTCTCCCATCAAATGTCGTCAGTTTTTAGGTTTTAGGGTGAGCATATAGTCAACTCGACCGTACATCATGTGTGCAGAGCCTCACGTCGCAGAACCGTGCATCGAAGTGTGGTATGCCCTCAGTCAATCTCGCCATGGCGCATTCGGGGATCCCAGAGATGGCGTAATGTACGAAAGCGTATTGGCCGCGACGTGCGAACCCGCTTTGGGTGACCAAGATCTAGGGTAGATCCTATGCATATAGTCAAATTTGAGGGCCGCATCGTGGTTTCATGCGAATCGTCGGTTAAAGCCGGTCAGACAACCGAATGTTTAAGGGAGAATATTGCCGAATATTTGGGATTTGGCAAGGTGGAGTAGGTACGCCGGTCTTTCCCAAGGCCGTCCCCAGCTCTACCTAGTTTTGTGCCGGAAAACTAGAATGTAACACATCTGTTTTTGAGACAATGGCCTCTACGACTGGACCAGTTTGAAAACCGATATATCGTCTGAAACTTTTAGGATGCGGAATTAACGGTACCCGCTTCAGCCGGTGGAGGATTTTGGTTTCCTAGCGAGTCAGTCTTCTAGAGCCCTAACCTCCATAGAATTTGCCGGCTGCCTACGTCCTCCACCTCGACATCGCGTGTGAGCCTCGGCTGCATAGTTCCAAGCTTGGTCACGAGGTTCGCGCAGATCGGGGGTGACGTCGTGCCTGCGACCTAGACACCGGGATTAGACTTGGATCTCAAAATGTGACGCGCATGACTGAGTTGCAGAGTTGCACAATTGATCTTCTGAATCGCGTCATTTCAAGAGCGGGGAATCTAATGACGGCCTTCATGGTCTGGTGCACGATCGGCAGGGGGCATGACCCCCACATCAGCTCAACGTGTTGTGGGTGTGTGCTTCGCGCATGCTTCATCGATATCGTGGTCGAGAGCAAGGATAAGATCCACCTGATATCATCAGATTATGTCGATGCAGTTGGGCGAGGCGAGCAGAAACAAATATCAATATCGCCGTCCCCAATATATGCATGCATATGTCTTGAAATCCCTTTACGACTAGTGAAGGCCCCGTGAGACTAGGAGAAGGCGGGCAACAAGGGCCCGCTGACAATTAGGAAAAGCCCAGACATAACACAATTGATTATAAATGAATATACAAGGCCGGATAACGCGAAAGCGACATACAAGCGAAAATAAACTAGTGCTACAACCTGCGTCTACTCCACTAAATATCAAAATATAGCAAGTCAGACACCCCTGAATAATAGCATAGGCGCTATTATTGTATGCCCGCTACCGTAAATACCGCGATCCTAAGGTCGGCCCAAACAGCCGGTCGCGCCTCGGCATCGGTCCGCGTCCATATATCGCCCAGTATCAAAACAGACTCGTGACCGGCCGTGCCTGGCTGAGAACATTCGCGCAGATTGAGCATCCGGCTTTGGATCAGGTTGCGGTCCTGGCTCCGGCGAGAGGCTACTCCGGCCTACCGGCGGAGATAAATATAGTGAGTAACACACAAGACATACATGCAACATTTGGACTTACTACGATCATTGGCAGCATCAGGAAGACGTCGGGTGTGCGGCCAGCTTTGGTGCCTTCCAGCAAGCGTGTAAACCCCTTCAATGCCTTTTCAACTCGACTATCACTCGCATCAGCGCCGCATAGCCCCTTGATACTATGATTAGCCCAAGTAAAGCTAGAGATGCACGTTTCCGCTCACCATATAAAGGTAAATATACAACACCTGGCGCCAGGATTCTTGCACAGCTAGTCTCGCAACCGTGAGGAACGGGTCCGTGGATACACCAAGTACAGGGCGAAAGTTTTTGATCTCGGCCTGAATTTCGCCAATGACCCGGGGATCCACATTTGGCGCAAAGTCCACGCGGAGCATATTCATCCGAGCCAAGAGCACGATGAATTGATCCGGGATACCATGCATCCATTGTAAACCGACGCCATCGATGTCCGTGAGGGTAGCACAGAGTTCCGGAGTGAACGAGATATCGTACCGAAACAGCATTGGCCGACACATGCCGAGGCTGAACAAGATATCGAGAGAAGGAAAGTGACGGAGTGGGAATTCAGGGTGAAGAAGTTTTGCTGGTAAATTAATTGGTACGCCAGGTGCCTCAGGACATGCATTCTGATACACGGGGGCGGCGTCGCAGACTAGACTCATGTTGGCTTCCAATGAGCTCGACATGAACTGGATGGAGATCACCTGTGTCCAACGCATAAGCTTGAACGCAAGGGGAGAACCTTGGGTGCTCACCTCAAACATATCTTCGAGGGCTTCCAACGCTTCGCGCGAGCCCGGCTGAATGGGTAAGTTTTTCTGTGCATCCGCGAGAGCAAGGTTCCGTCGCGCTCGGTTACGAATCAGGGTGATGGCAGGTAGATAATTGGTGTCTAATGTCGAGCTTTTGCTCAGACTTTGTATGATGTTGGCGACCAGAGTAACAGCCGAGCGAGAGTCCAGGGATTGGTTGAACCGCCTAGTCAAGTGATCTCTGACCTTGTTAGCCAACCTGAGGGGCTCAAATATAGTCCACCTGATCCATTTTGAGTCTACAGAAAGGAAGGCGCCTAAATTAGTGAGACTAGGATCATGCAAGATATCAAACTTACAACTATGGAGGACAAACGGCAAGCTATTACTGGGAGCATTCTTATCTAACGTCGGCGTGCGGCAAACAATCTCCCTTATCCCCTCAGGATCCGATTCCTCGCTCGTCGCAGATGCATTGTCGTCCTCGGTGTCGGGGGACGGCCATGTCGATCCGTGGGAGCTCGGTGGCGTTTGCAAAGACGATGGAGGAAGTGGAGATGAGGTGGCTGGTTGTTCAAGGCTGAATAATGCCTGAAAAAGGCTTGCTTGGCCGGGAGTCATGCCTGTTACGCTATTCGAAGAAGCTTCAAGTGGTCGGTGCGGAATAAGACTCTGAGTAATGGGTTCGGGTGGTGTCGGTAAGGGAGGAAGACCAAACTGGCTGGAAGATGCAGAGGGCCCAGCGCCTGGCGTTTGGTTGAGGTGTTGTGCCGACATCGCCGAGTTCGTATCCCACCAGCCAGCAGATATACCCTGAGTGTTGAGCGACGTCGACGCTGGGTCAGAGAGGAAAGAGAAATCAAGAACGTCATCGGGAACAGTGGAAGAGAGAGGAAAATTCTCTTGAGCATGGGGTGGTAGGGATGACCACAGCCCGCCCGTGGGAGTACCCTGTGGTGGGTCTTGCAGCGAGGGAAGCGATGGCGAGAAAAGGGACGAGATAGCAAGCGTGGCCGTAGGATTTATGGTGGATTGGTCTGAAATGACCGAGGAGGAAGCGACATTGGGGATGGACTTTGTGGCACGTGCGGCGGGTCTGGCCCTGGGTCTTTTGGACTTGTCGCTTGCTTCCTCGAGATAGGCGTAGCCAAGGCACTCCATCCCAGCTTTGATACACCGCTCGCATAGCGGGCGCGTTTCGTCACATTTCTTGCGTCTGCGGGGGGTAATTAATAGGAATACAGATTGGTCATAGTCGTGGCGAACCTGTTTTTACAAGTCAAGCACCCCGTCTTCGACCGAACACGCGCGGTGGACATGCTATCGGGCGCCTATAATTTGAGTATATGGGGGACCAAAATTTAGCAGACTCGGACTAGTATCAATGGTCTTCCCATATAATGAGGTCGTGGTGGCCGGAGACGTCCTACCGAGGCTGACTCAGCGCGGGGCCTAGCCTCAGGTCATGTGACATCAACAAACGCTGAAACCGGGGTAACTTGAGTCAGATCCAAGGGCTTCCATTGATATCCGAGCCAACTCCAAAATAGTCATCACAAGGACGCCTGGACACCAAGTTCCCGGGATCTCATTAACATCGGAGTATACTACCCGAGGCTACGCCCCAAAATCCCTGGTTTGTTTATAATTCGCATCGTCCCGCCGTCCCCGCCGTGACCTTGATTCGGAACCCGTCCCCCACTCGCTCTTCGTAAAGTTGCTTCATGTGCACCTTCATTTCGTTTATAGATTAGTTAACAGCACAAAGATTTCAGTTTGGCAGTAAAATACAGCGATAATACCAGAGCAGGAACCGTGTGAGGGTCGCACGTGCTAAACCCCCACGCATACACGCTCCTTATTTCATCTCTCGCTTCCCCAACCGTTTCACTCCCTTACCCATTTCATATTCGTTCCGTCTCTACTATTTAAACCCCATACTCCTGTACTTACAGACAACGCTCCCTCGAATTGAGTCGTCTGGCAAGTCTTTCGCTCACTCTCGTAAGCACCGACATCGCCAGCCCACTCCCGTTCGAGCTTGAGGTCCCTCGGACCTCACAAACCGGTAAGATAGTACACCGTACAGTCACCAGGAGCTGCAACGTTCAACAGAAACCTCATCAAACATCAACAAGCAGAGATCAGCCGTATGCAAACACAGTACCAAGGGAATGTAATGCACACGGCAGATACGCAGAGAAACCATAGAGTATAGTTATACAGTCGTTTAGCAACCAATCGCGTTCAACACACGTATGTACGTAGCCCATTGTTCTGAGAGAAACTTCGGTGATCAACCCTCGCTCCATCAGTAAAACCCAGCATCGTGCAGGGATGGCCAGTAGGTCGCTGCGTGAACGGGACCCGTTAGAACATCGACGCCACCCCCGGGGACCAGGTTGACGCGGGCTGCGTGGGTCCCTGCGAACAAGTACGCATGGGTGAGCGTGCCCAAGTCCGTGTATGGGCTAGGTATCATCACATCGATGGCATTGAGCCCAAGCTTGCTCCAGCGCTCGCAAAGTTCATAAGGTCCCTCCAACAGCTCGTCTAACTGGTCAGGGTTTGTACTGAACGCGACTCGGCAGAATTTGGATCCACTGAAGAAATACGCCTGGCGAGTCGTTCCGGGTACTATCATTGCTCCGTCGACGTGATCGAAGCCAGCCTTGGATAACGAATCCCAGTTTGGTGTGATTGGGCTCACAGCGGTTAGAAGCTCGTCGTCCTTTTGGTCGGCCAGGTATCGAATCCGGCAAAACTTGGTGCCGCAGAAGACAAACGCCTCGTACACTCGATCGGGAATTGGCAATATTGCATCGATTTGAGGGAACCCGGCGTCTCGGAGAGACTTCCAGTCGCTGGCAAACTCGGCGGGACCGTACACGAGAGTATCACGTTGACCAGGCGTCCAGTCGATTCGAGCGTACATGTTGCCACTAAAAAAGTGGTACTGGTCGTAGCCATAGATCTTGATTGCAGCTCGCCCAACCATGTTGCTCTTCCGAGGGGCTGTCAGTAGTGTTTCAACCACGATAACGATTATATCTCACGAGTTTCAAGTGTGCTAGCTGAGGATTGACGACGAAGATAATAGAGCAGCGGTGTATTTGCAAGCTTCGTAGTTGGGCTGGTCTGGAATATGCTGACTTGGCTGGGCTTTTATATCACTCTGTGTCTCCCCTATGTCGTGCTTAATTTCCGGACGAGACGCTCATACTCGTCATAGTTCGTCATGTGCGCGACCAGCAGGACGCACAATAACTGTGCAAACTGTATGAGGACTAGCCAGCTCTATCCAAGCCGCACAAAGGCTCTTGAATGCGATCATGTGATGTCCCGCTCGATAACGTTTGTCTGTACTAATGCTTGATCATAACTTATGTAATCTCCACCAGCGCGCATCGAAGGTGCACCTTCCGGGGTATGCATATATGCGGTAATAAACTACCCAGGAAGAACCGCTACTTCCTAATATATGCGCGTAGAAGCCACGGATTCTCCCGGGTGCACACGGCGAATAATTCGATACATATTTCAAACCATCGTGCTTTGCACATCGTTCGATCTGGTCCAGTCCTGTCGGGTCTGGCATCCGAGGATAGGGGCGACATGCTTTATCTTCAGCTGCTTCTGAGCTGCCTAACTCTATATAGAGTGTGATATAGATTTTAGGTTCACGTCATGTACCTGATTATCTGGACCTCAGTAGCGAATGAGATATTGGGAACAGACATATCTAGCGACCCAGAAAATAGCAATGGGTTGCATAATGATCGACGCACCTTCATTGCATCAATATTCGGATAGCATCGGGTATTCGATTGAGGATCTAGATAGAGCCTCATATAGAGAGGGTGCCTATCCCCCTTTACGAGGCACATGAGCAGACAAGTACTTAAATTGTGAACCGTTCGCTCATATCGCGTACACACCTCTTCTTCTTGATGAGTTCTACCGCTAATTCAGCTGACTTAGCAAGTTGATCCTAACCCAAAGAGTCTTCACGTCTGCTTACGCCATGTCCACGACGGAAAGCCACTGCCGCTATTCTACACCCCGATCTATAAATTCCACGGATGGAACTTTCGCAAACAATATCCCCAGTGCGTTCTATCTCTCATTAGTGCGCAGGGTTTTGCGAACATGAGACATTAATAGGCTGGTGGGCTCCGATTCGTTGGTGAGACGCTATGGTACTCTTTGACCTCGTTGAGCGGTGTCTGGAAAAGAGGGCGGAACTTTCCCGAGATAGTGGCATTTTCCAAAAGCAATCAAATCAACTAGCTGGTAAGGTTGGCTTCTAATGCGCCTAGGCTCGTGTGGGCTCCTAGCTGCTGCTCGGGCTTGGGTGCTGATGCTAGGCTACCTATTGTTGGCAGTATCTAGGCCTAGTACCCTAATATCCGACGTGATACGAGTGCTTATTCAAAATGAGGTCGAGTCAACTAGGGCAGTCACCGCGACCAATTCTGACCCTAGATTTAGCCCTCCAAACTATTGTAGAAACAGAGTCTGCGCCGCAACCGAAACCGGAGTATATCCCCGTCCGATGTCTCCTTAACGTTTGTCCGATTAGCAGTAAAAAGTGTTACACGAGTGCTGAACGCCTATATACTCCAGTGTTTAAGACAAACAGGAGCTATCGGGGGCGTGCTATACAAGAAAGGGCCTCAGTCGCGGAGCATCCCTGCGAAGCGCCGTTGGATTTCCGCGCTGCATTGATTCCGGATATTTCTCGCGACCTAGTAGCCAACTGATTAGAGTAGCATTCAGCGGCTTTCAGTTGGCTATCCTTGAGGCACTGATCAATAGTTTCTCCTATTTATCTTAATATAATGGCCACCAGTTCGGTTTAGACTGCTCTATGAGGGCACTGCAGCTTCTCGCCTCCCTCCACAAAACAACTAGAAAATGTTTTGAGAACGTATTCAGACAAAGGAGCTTACTGTTTTCACAGCATTTCCACTGCATGTTCCTCGAGAGCCCTAAGCCCCCTCGGAAGATGACATGTCACTTATTCCAGACATTTTCGGTGCCATTTACCACACCAAAATTCAAACAGCTGACACACCGTGGCTGTGCTAAGGGTTTATTCTTCTTTGTCACATGTGCATTTTGAATCATGTGGCTGCTTATACGCCACCATGGACTCGCGTCCTCGCGATTCTTTTCTTCCATCGCATGTCCCTTTCCCCATCTGTATGTGCCTTCCGCCCCTATCTCTCTCGGGCCGCCGTTCGCAATATGTCCACCTCACCTGACGCCTCCCATGGTCGACAGACGCAGCTGCAACCACCCCGAACGAGATACAGTAGATCGGCGATCTCAGGAGAAGAGGAAGCCCAAGGATGAGCCAGCCTAGGCCATTTTGTGGTATGTATGCAGATGATGTGTTTGGCTGTTGCTGTGTGGTGTGACCCAAGGCGGCGGGGAATGGAGCTTGCGAGCAAACCAGTTGCGTGGATATTAGGATGTGGAGCCAATGACTATACTAGTCCGTGCAGAGCAGTGGTGTCACGCTCTCCATAAACCCCCTCGTGCTTTCTATTGACGCATTCTGACCGTGGTCGTCTTTTAGGCGACAAACAAGGGGTTTAAATGACATTGTCATATACAAGTAGACATGCACAACACTTGGGTACTTAATATAAGCTACGAAGCAGCCGCTTAAACCCGTGAAACCTAAAAGCCTGGTGTTATTACATTGCTTATATGCACGCATAATTAAACCCACTGCTTCAATAAAAACCCGCATCGTGCAAGGATGGCCAGTAGGCTGACGCACTAATAGGCCCCGTCATGATGTCAACCTCGCCCCCAGGAACGAGGTTGATACGGGCAGTCTGGGTCCCCGAGAACACGTACGCATTGGTGAAGGAACTCGAGGTTGTGTATTGGCTTGAAATGATGTTGTCGATCGCCCGAAATCCCAACTTGGGCCAGCGTTCGCAAAGCTCGTATGGTCCTTCTAAAAGCTCGTCCGGTTGGTCTGAATTTGGGCTGAATGCCACTCGGCAAAATCTGCTCCCACTGAAGAAGTACGCCTGGTTGGTGGTACCGGGAACCACTATCGCTCCGTCGACATAGTGAAAGTCGGCATTGGCCAACGAGCTCCAGCGAGACGTAATAGAATCCGCCCCAACTAGAAGCTCATCGTCATTGTGATCGACGAGATACCGAATCTGGCAGAATTTGGTGCCGGAAAACACAAACGCCTCGTTTATTTGATCGGGAATTGGCAAGATTGCGTCAATTTGAGAGAAACCGGCGTCTCTCAGTGACTTCCAGTCGTGAAGGAACTCGGCGGGCCCGTATACCACGCTGTCGCGCTGGTCTGGAGTACAGTCGATCCTAGCATACATCTCGCCGCTGAAAAAGTAGTACTGGTCACAGTTGTGTATTTTGATTGCGGCTCGTCCAACCATACTGCCAATGCAGTGAACTATTAGTATACCATTGGGTTTCCCTTTCATCGAAGCCTTCTTACCTGATTCGGGAAGTATACGCAGACCGGGACTGGAGAAAACAAAGCGAAGATGTAGGTGTGGGATCTTCTCTCGGGCTGACTTGATATGTGCATGCCCGCCTGTCTCTTTGTAGGTTCTCCCATGCGTCCATTAGCGTCCTTGGCTATGTCAACCAGTGCCCGTGCTCATCATGGCCCTACCATGGAGGCTATTGAAACGTGCAACACCGGTCGGTGGACGTGAGGGCCCAGTACCTGTGCGAACAACCTCCGGCTTTCCGGCTGATTTCTTGTTTCAATTACCAAGCGCCCAAGGCGTATGCTAACCATAATTTGAAAAACATAGGCCGGCTATACCCAAGGCTGAGACCGGCTCGTAGAACGCGATCATTCGCAATTCTCCCTCACCAACAAGGAGCGTGGGCACGCCTGTACCTGTACTAGTCCAGGCATTGCCTCAATTATTGTGCGCGCTCGCTGACCACTTGCCTGCGAGATCAGGACATGGACACTGTGCAATTAGCCGCTCAAAAGGAAGCTCAATTACGCAATATTTTGCGATAGGCGCTGAGGCTTCCGTGAACTTTCGGAGAAGAGTCTGGACGTCGTTCGGGCGCCGTGCTTTGCATCACTTGTAGCTAAAAAGTCGCTGGCTATCCGTGTTCTCGCAGCCACGCGTGTAGCTTACCAGGGTTCAGTAGAATACATAATTCTATTATGTCATCGAATTGTTCTTATTTACATTTCCTGGCCTTTGACGTAATGCTTCAACTCCCGCACGGTATGCTAACGTGGCAGGTGTGCAGGATCGGTTTTATTCAAAAACATAAATCGTTTCCATTTCCGTTCACGTTGTAATCGTCATTAAATCCTCTAGTGGATCGCAGGATTCTAAATCGTAACCAAATGCGAAAGTATTTGGTGTTACCCACGATTGTCGAGGTGGTTCGCGAATGCAGGCATGTATCGCGGATCGCGAGGAACCGAGGGTAGATTGCAGTCATTGAATATAAATCCGCATATAATGTGCGCATATATACTTGCAAGGTATTTCAGCCTTTGTGGATCATAGAGGTTGTACGGGGGGAGAGTCGCTACGGAGTGGAGCTTTCAATTTGGACTCGCTAGTGGATGTATTCCAAAGAAACCAATCGAGCGTTCTTGTCGAGCACGGAACGGATCGGCCCTGCTCTAGAGTTAGGCCCCTGGCCCCTATCTTTCATGTATTTAGTTTTGCTCGCCCCTGTGGCGCAATCTAGTCATTTCTTGCTCCCTCACCGCGTGCACCCTTAAAGGTCGGACACGCTCACCCCGTTACTGGGGTAATCCAAACAGCTGTAGGTAAATAGGTCCATCAGTGGGGATTTCGGAGGATTCTTGCTTTTCGTCTGATCGAGCACTTGGTTTGGAAAGGATGTTACCAGCGCATACAAGAGATCATGACAAAACGGGTTGTGTGATTCGTGGGCTCTGACGTGGCTGTGCCGACTTTCTCGTGATTTCCAATCACGCGGTGATCACGCGCCACCATGGGCCGACCGCGATGCTCCTCTTTCGTCGCGTGCCCCGTGCCCCATCTGCTCTCCGCCTCGCCGTCCGCACCATGTCTACTACTCCCGACGCCTTTCTCGTCCCCATCGACCCGTCTGCGCCGTCGTCGGACCGCGTCAAGCAGATTGGCGATCTCTGGAGCAAGGCCAAGCCAAAAGACAAGGCCGGCGAGTCCAGATTGTTTTACGATGTGGACGGGAACGGCGCGTTGGCTGTTGCCGTGTCGCTCGGACCGAAATCGGCGGGCAAGGCGGAGCCGGTGCGCAAGGCTGTTGCTGGAGGGATCAAAAAGTTGAGGGATGCGGGTGCGACGGCCGTGTTGGTCGATACCAAGGACCATCACCATGCTGCCGGTAAGCCCATTCTTGTCCACGCTCTCCGTACCAAGCTTATTTGTTGCAGCCGAGGGCGCCCACCTCGGCTTGTTCAAGTTTAATCATCTCAAGACCGCCAAGAACGATGCTGTCCCGCCCGTGACGGTTCTCTCACCTGGTTCCACCTCGACTGGAGAGCTCAACTGGGAGACCGGCGTCACCTATGCCAAGGCTCAGAACCTCGCGCGCGAGCTAATGGAGTTGCCGGCGAACATGTTGACGCCGACGCTGTTCTGCGAGCGGATCACGAAGGAGTTTGAAGGAGTCAAGAATGTGGAGTTGATTGTGAGGGAGAAGGGTGCGTATCGGGGACCTGTGGCTCGTCCGGGGCTCGTGAGCTAACGTGGTTGCGATTATAGAGTGGGCAGAGGAGAAAGGCATGGTGGGTCTCGTCCGCCCGTACTATCGCCGGCTGTTAATTTGGGTGTAGCGCACGTTCTTGTCTGTCACGAAAGGCTCGAGTGAGCCTCCCAAGTTCCTTGAGATGTGCGTTCATGTTCTTGCCCCTCCCGCGCCAACTGATTCCGTTTCTAGTCACTACAAAGGCGCCTCGGACCCGAACGCCCAGCCTCTCGTCTTTGTCGGTAAAGGCATTACATTTGATTCGGGAGGAATCTCGCTCAAGCCCGGTGCCGTGGGTCTCGCCCTTCGCGCTCCCCTCCTCGCCTCTGACATGATTTTGGTGAGGTAGGGTATGAAATTGATGCGCGGTGACATGGGTGGTGCTGCAACCGTTGTCTCTGCCACGCTCGCGATCGCCCAACTCGGAATTCCGATTAATCTTATCACGATTACGCCCCTCACTGAGAATATGCCGGGACCATCTGCCAGCAAGCCGGGTGATGTGCAAGTCTCCTCGTCTTATTCTGTTGCTTTTGACTTGACGTTGGTGTAGTGTGTACGCTATGAACGGCAAGACGGTTGAGATTGACAATACCGACGCCGAGGGACGGCTGGTCTTGTCGGACGCGTTATGGTATGCTTCGACCGAGTTTAAGCCCCATACTGTCGTGGATTGTGCAACTTTGACTGGGTTAGTTTTCCGTTTTGAGTGATGGCTCGATACTTATGGTTGTGGGCAGAGCGATGGTCATCGCACTCGGATCGGTATATAGCGGAGTCTTTAGCGTACGTCCCAAATCCTCACATCACTGCAAACTAGTCGAGTTGATAATGGAACCAGACGAGCGATTCGTTGTGGAACGAGCTCCACGCCGCGGGCGAAGCGGAAAACGACCCATTCTGGCGCATGCCGCTAGACGAAGCCTACGGACCACAGATCTACACTTCAAACGCCGATCTCTGCAATGTGCGCCTTGCCCTCTCTCCCATCCGCATCCCCCTAATTAACTTTTAACAGACTGGCGGCCGACCGGCGGGTTCCTGCACCGCCGCACTCTTCCTCAAATCATTCGTGTCAGGCATTGAAGCTGAAGACGAAGGCAAGGAGCCAGCCGTCCGATGGGCACATGTGGACATTGCTGGGTCGATGGAAGCGACGCGAGGAGAGGTCTATCAAGAAAAAGGCATGACCGGGCGGCCGGTGCGTGCGTTTGTCGAGTTTGTGAGGCGGATGGCTGGGGGCAAGGCGTGAATCTGTAGCTGAATTAAATGAAATAAGGATCAAGCGTGCTGATTAATTTGTGCCGATCCGGAAATTTCATTTGACCCCATCCCACGTGCTTCTTTGTCTGATTCGGCTCGCCGGCTGAAAAACCCTAGGTCGGGTCGCTCGGCGCTCCAGCTTAGAGCGCGTGACCATACCGACCATGGCGGCAGTAGAAGAACGACAGCCACTACTAGAGCCGACTCCCGGCGACGTCGAAGGAGTTCATGAGAGGGAAAATATAGGCGCCGCCCGTACGCCGGTGACTCCGCTGCCTATGAACCAAATCTCGATTCTGCTGTTGATGCAACTTGCGGAACCGATCGCGGCTACCGTCATCTAGTAAGTCCTACCTGACAGTCTTGAACTGGCACTTACAACAATCGGTATTACAGCCCATTTATTGCTGAACTCGTGAACAAGACGGGCGTGACGGGCGGAGATCCAAGTAAAATCGGATATTACGCTGGACTTATCGTTCGTTCCCCGCTTACACCTTATCTAACCCTGTTCACCCATCTCGCTTCGCAGGAATCCATATTTTTCCTGACTGAAGGCCTCTTTGTCCTCCAATACGGCCGCATCTCGGACCGGATTGGCCGACGGCCGGTGCTCTTGTTCGGGTTGTGTGGGCTTTCGATTTCGATCTTTTCGTTTGGGCTCAGCAAGACGTTTGTGGGGTTGGTATTTGCTAGGGCATTGTCCGGTGCGCTGAATGTGCGAATACACTGTGAGTAGCTGGAGGTTTGCTGATGGGTTTGAGGTAGGGTAATATAGGAGTTGCGAAGAGTATGTTGGGGGAATTGACGGATGAGACGAATCAGGCGCAGTGTGAGTCATTTTCCAAGGGGCAAGTTTAGGCGCTTGAACTAGCGCCATCCTTTCAGGCTTTGCGTTTCTTCCTATCGTCTGGTCTGCGGGTTCTACCATTGGTCCATTTCTTGGTGGCACTCTCAGCCATCCCGCGACGCTGTTGCCGAGCCTATTCGACACTCCGTTCTGGAGAGAGTATCCCTACTTTTTGCCTTGCCTTGTAGCGGCCGTATTTACGGCTTGCGTGCTCATCTATTCTGCGTTTTCTCTCGAAGAGGTGGGTGCTAGCTCTCGATCGCTTGCCATGCGCTGATATTGCTATTGTTTAGACCCTCCACGCACATGTCGAGCCAAAACGGGGTTCCTCAGAGAGCATGAGCGAATATGGCGCAAATGGTGATGTCACGCGACCTGCTCCTCCACCTGCACCGTCTATCCGGTCTGTCCTGACCGAGCGCGCGTGCATCGCGATCGTCAATTATGCGTTTTTGGCTTTCAGCGATATTGCATATTTGTGTATTATTGTATGTCCCTATCCATCTCTGTGCTACGACCCCGCTCACACGAATCAAGCCCGTTATGCTGGCTGCGTCTGTCGAAGGCGGCGGCCTTGGCCTAACCCCACGCTCTATCGGTCTTATTCTCGGTCTGCAGGGCATTGTCACCGGTATTATCCCCGTCTTTTTCTTTGCCCCGATTCATCGCCGGTTTGGAAGTAAGCGGACGTATGTAGTCGGCTTGGCGTCGTACGTATGCTTGGTACTTTCGTTGCCTCTTATGAACGAACTTGCGCGACGGGGGATGAGGGGCACCATGTGGGCGGTGATGGGCGTGCATTTGATAATGTCGTGTCCGGCATTTATGTCCTTTAGTAAGTTTAATCTTTGTTCTCTCGTTGCTGTAAATACTAATGAACCGTACAGGCTGCATGATCATCTTTATCACCTCTGCGGCGCCATCCAAATCCTCTCTAGGCACGCTCAATGGTATTTCTCAAACGACCATCAGCGTGATCCGAGCGGTCGGCCCGGCAACTGCGACGTCCTTGTTTGCGCTCTCGGTTGAGCGCAATTTGTTGGGCGGGTGGTTCGTATATGCGGTGTTGATTGGTGTAAATCTCGCGGGGCTTGTAGCGAGTTGGTGGTTGAAGGACGAAAAGAGGGCGTATTAGAGGTTATGGAGGCTGGGAGCGTTTGTGACTTGGCGTGTAGAGAGCGTACCTCGGTGTGTAGATGGAGCTCTAAGGAAAGTAATGTTGTCTTGATGGGTAGTCCGTGATCAGAGCTAGAGGTGGTTATTACGTCTCTCTTGACAGTCAGAGTGCGTGGATAGTCAACCCAAAAGGTGTAATCGAAGAGGTACCTGTATTCAGCCATAATAATGATTTTTTACTTTTACCGCGGTGTCATGCGTGTAATCAATGTGAGTCTTATCACAGCCCAGTAGTTATAAGAACAGAAGAGGGCGCATTGAAATCTTTGTCCAAGTTGAGGCATTTGATCTGATCGTGTGCTTGAAAATCAGCTTGTATCCTTGGGACTTTGGCTTGCGGCCCAAAAGGATACACGAACGAAGAAGGTGTCTATATTCATCTACAAACGAACACCAGCGAATTAGAGGAAACATTAATCGCGCTTGGTGTAGCTTATTCTTAGAAAGAAAGCTTGGCGCCAGCATTAGAGTTGACGTAGGACTTGACGGAACTCACAGCAGTCAACGTGTACGAGTCGCCAACAGAGCTCCAGGAGGCTGTATTGCGGGATCCCAGTTAACAAATGTATCACAGATGAATTGGCGAAGAGTAGACATACTAGTCAGAGCAGTGTTGCTCGCACCACCAAAGTCATTGTCAGAAGCATTGGCATAACCGTTGTCGGTCGAGTACGGCGGCTTGCCCGCGCTCTCGAACATGTTGTTCTGCACAAGCAACTCGGCGCCGACGCGAGTGTTGATTCCGTCGTTGTTTCTCAGGAAGCTGTCATGGTGGTGGGTACGGATGTCCCGATATCGAGGACAAATACTGACTAGTTGTTGAAGATGTGTTCATGTCCGAAGAGGAACGAAGGAGTGCGCGAGTTCAGGTTGTACTACTGGTTGTATGCGTATGTCACCTGGATCGCCTTGTCCTCGGACTCATTGCTATCAGTGGCCGTGCAGGTACTGATAGCCGGATCTCGGGCTACGCATTCAACCGACTAAAAATCAGGCTTCATGTTACAATACCTCACGTCTACGTCTATCTTATCTGAAGATTACTTGTGGTCTGGCTGATTATTGGTAGAGAAAAACCTTTATCAGTTGTATCCTTTTAGTTCACTATCAAGGGGTCGCACTGTATCTCGAATTTGTTCGGAGTTATTATAAGATATATCAAGTAGTTGTGCTTATCATATGAGACATATAACCAAATATGGAATAATCACATGGTTTTTCCTGATTACTCCTGCTTTTATCCACCCACGAGTTCCTGTGATACAGTGGATACAGATAAGATAACCTCGGGATACGTCGCCGCGCGAATCGAATCGTAACCAGCGCTTATCTAACCGAAAATACCGTATCCGTATCTAATCGCAGAGGATGCTTGCCCCGGCTTGAAGTTTGAGCGTGAAACTCGGACATCCTTGAGATGGGACATAAAGTCTCTCTACAGGCCATCTTTGTGGCTCGTCGGTTCGTTCCTCCCTCAGTTCCAATGTTCAAGATACTCATTGCTCCCTTGTCCATCTTTGCGCTTGGCTTGAGTTCAGTTCTCGCCGGGTCAATCTCAAACGAAACGATTCCGGCCGAGTTTATATGCGGGTTTTCTATTTCGTAGGTGGTTATTACCACCGCCAGAATTTTCTGATAATTAAGTGCGCCCCCTCTAGTGACGACTTGGTCGCCGAAGCCGAGGCTGATTTCGCAGCAAAAAAGATTTCACTTGACACGAGGGCCGAATATGCGGCCAATATCCAAGTCTTCTGGCACAGCGTCCAGTGGGGACCTGGCATGTAGCGTTATTGCTTCATAATCGCCCGATCTTATATATTCTTTCCAGCTGTGGATCAGGGCAATATTCCTGACACTCGCATTATTGAGGCCATGTCGGGACTCAATTCCAACTTCAACGGTACTGGTCTGACATTCACACTAGCCAATATCAGTCGCCCGAACAACGAGTGAGTAATGTGCTCGCAAATATCTCAATAACATAGTCGAACATGGATTCTAGGACCTGGTACCGGGACGAGCCAGGCGCTGCGCCCATAATGAAGACAATGCTCCACCAAGGAGACGCTACCACGCTCAACGTGTATACCGTTGCTATCAGCGACGGAGATGTCAGGGGCCGTGGTACACTCCCTCGGTACTACTCTCGTTACCCTAAGTTAGACGGCATTATTATCCGCCCCGACACCGTGCGGCGCAATAGTAAAACCCTTACGCACGAGGTCGGCCACTGGCTCGGACTCTACCACACATTCGAAGGTGGCGACTGCAAAGGCAAGGGAGACTATGTTGATGACACTCCGGCTGAGGCAAGTCCGTCTTGGGAGTGCAAAACCGTACGCGATACTTGTCCTGGTGGTGGTCTCGACCCGTGAGTAGTCTGGAAGTTGCCTTGGCCGCGCACCAGCTTACCCTGAAATCCATAGGGTTCATAACTATATGGATTACGGCCCGGACTCCTGCAGGACTGAGGTATGCCAGGGATCAAACTATGGACAACTGAAATATTTGCTCACCTGCTCGTCTTGTAGTTCACTCCCGGCCAGGTGATTCGCATGAAACAGCAGATCGCTGTATACCGTAACATCAAGGGCTAAATTCTGCGCTGGGGGTTGACCCTCGCAATGATTTACTAACTGTAATTTTCCTTTGTTCAAATGAATTTTATCGGCGTACTTGTAGTTGTGTTGCATGGGCTACTTTGCATATAGTAGCCTGAATCATTGGAGGTTCATTGAATCAGGGCGTGATACTTTATTGACAACAGCAAGCTTCTCGGCCACTATATGCGTTCTATCTTTCTTGAAAAATGATCCTTGTTACTCGGCTACAAAAGCTAATCATGAACACCTCCTGCGTAATATGGACTGGCGACGATAAACCTTGGACTATGAATATTAGCATCACTCCCACGAATTACCCGCATCGGCGCTTAACTCCGTCCTCATAACCAGAGATCTACTCACAACTTTGCCGCCTCGACAAGCCTTCTGCCTCGTACCTTGAAGCAGCACATGGTTATCCTGATGCTGCAAGGTTATTCCACGCGCTTCCATCTTCTCGAAGCCCAGTAACCCACGACTATTAGACGTGTTATCACTGAGGCTGAGGCTGAGGCTGAGGCTGAGAACCGGTGCGGAGCTAGGCAAGGGAGATAAGAGAGCTTTATAGCTCCAAATATCCTTGCCCTGGCATCGCGAAGGTGCACTAGGTAAGTTACAGATGAGAAGGTATGCACGAGGTCTCGCGAATATAAGCCCCTTCGGTGTGTTCTCCGCTAACGAGTGAATCTCGGAGCCGCCAAATGACACTTCAATCACGTTTATTGATCGACGAATGCAATTCTCGTGCATCCAGGAACTATCATGACTACCTCAGGAACCCACAATACTCAATCTACTAGTGCCCTTGTACAATTCCCGCGCGGTTACCCTTCCCATGCAGCGCCAGATGGCTTTCATATCCAGGTTTGTTCCATATCCACACGTTGCTACCACCGTGTTAAACACTGTGCGTGGATGCGGGCGCAGCCGCAGCGGGCACTTTTCCCCTGGCTTGATTCTTGAAGTTTGAGTGTGAAACTGGGAGTTCCTTGAGACGAGTATAAATCTTGCCTAGAGGCAGTCTTCATCCCTCGTTGGTTCGTTCCTTACAAGTTGGTTCCTAATGTTCAAGACGCTCTTTACTTCCTTTTCCATTTTTGCGCTCGGCTTGGGTTCGGTTCTCGCTGAGCCCTTCTCAAATGAAACTATCTCGGACGACGCTATATGCGGGTTTTCTATTTCGTAGGTCGTTTTTCCTACTAGACACTTTCTGGTAATCCAGTGCCCTCCCTAGTGACGACTTGGTTGCTGAAGCCGAGGCTCACTTTCAAGCAAACAAACAGCCGCTCAACACGAGGGCTGAATATGCGGCGACTATTGAAGTCTACTGGCACGTCATCCGGGCGGGAGATAGTATGTCGTTTATTGCTTCAAACTCGTCTGATGCAAACACATTTCCCAGGGTTGGATCAGGGCAATATCCTCGACTCTCAGATTAACGCCTCCATCGCTGTGATCGACTCCCATTACAAGGATGCCGGGATGACCTTCGTATTGACCGGAACCGACCGCACGACGAACCCGTGAGTTTGATGGCCCAGCAGCTATCGCATTAACCTAACTAAACACCGATTCTAGGGCCTGGTTCAACGATGAGCCTGGTGCCGCAAACAGAATGAAGGGATCACTCCACCGGGGAGGCGCCGCGACTCTTAACATCTATAGCATGCTTATCGGGAAGAGTACGGTTTTAGGTCTTTCTACAATGCCCAAGCAGTCTGCTGGACGTAAGGACGACGGGGTTATGATCCGCTACACGACTGTACCCGGTGGCTCCAGGCGTGGAAGCAACGATGGTAAAACCCTTACGCACGAAGTTGGCCACTGGCTCGGACTCTATCACACATTCCAAGGCTACTGCAAAGGCGACGGAGACTATGTTGATGACACTCCGCCCGAGGCCTATGGCTCTGGGGGGTGCCGAGCCGGCAAAGATACTTGCCCTGGCGGTGGTGTTGACCCGTGAGTAACTTTCCGAGAGTTGCCTTGGTCGTGCATTGGCTCACTCTGGTGTTTACAGGATCCATAACCACATGGATTACAGTTCTTCCTACTGCAGGACCGAGGTACGTTAACGCTTACGGACGACTGAGATGTTCGCTCACCTGCTCGTCTTGTAGTTCACTCCTGGCCAGCTAATCCGCATGAAGGAGCAGATTGCCCTTTACCGTGGTATCAAGGGTTAAGCTCGACGCCAGGGGTTGAACCTTTCGGCGTTTTACTAGCTGTAATTTTGCTTTGGGCAAATGCAATCATTTGGTATTCGTGCTTGTATTTGTGTTACGTGAGCTAGTTTGCATAAAGAGTGTTAGAGGTTGGTCGCTTTACTCCAAGACCATTTGCCTCCCTATTTCGTCACACATTTTCATCCCTGTATGTTTCTATTTATAGTGTGCCTTATCCCCTGCGGGTCATGTGGGTGCGATAGCCTTATCGGCTGCGACAAGTTCATTCGACCCTATATGCGTTCCACATTTTTATCAAGTCCGATCCTTACTGGACTACGATGCTTGCCCTTTATACATGATATGTGCCAATGTCAGATATATAACCTCTGGGCTTTGAACGCCGGGATCCCGCGAATCACTCGTCGGCGCTTAACCACACACACACGTCATCACGTGCCGCACTGACCCACTCCCGCTTGACCTCATTCGAACCAAACCATGTACGAGCCCACGCGCGGGGGAACCCGCGGCGGACAAGCTGAATTCAAGTGGTCCGACGTCTCGGCAGATAAAGACAGAGAGGTTCGTCCAGTACCAATGTTCATTCGTCCAACATGTTCAACGTACTACCGGTAGAATTACCTTGGTCACTCGATCAACGCTCCTACCGGCCGATGGCAAAAGAACAAGGATGTACACTGGTACAGCCGGGACCTCAAATCATCTGAACAGGAGCGGCAAGAAGAGATTCGAAAGATTAAAGAGGCCGAGGCCGAGGCGATGGCTGTTGCGCTGTGAGATCTTGTTGTCTAGTCTTGACTCGAGTGATGTGCTAATGAGTGGTGTGCATAGCGGGTTCAAGCCGAGTGTTAAACCTGGCGCGAGCTCGTCTGATGCACCAGCGACAGGCGCAAACGCGACAGCTGTCCCGCCTAAACCTCCCACGTCCGCCTCGCCTCCTGCGACGGACCAAACCCAACACGAGCCGTCGGAAAAAGAAAAAATCATCGAGCGCGAGATTGAAAAAGCCAAACGGGCGGTGGAAAAGCAGGCGAAGCGGGAGAGAAAAGAGCAGAAGAGGGCGGACAAGGAAGCGAAGAGGGCAGCGAAAGGCAAGGGCCGGAGCCGGAGTCGGAGCCCGAGGAATAGGGAGAAGAGCGAAGAAAGGGACAGGGACAGAGGCGGGTACGAGGAAAGGGATAGGGATAGGCACGAGGAGAGGGATAGGGATAGGTACGAGGAAGAAAGAGAGCGGAGGCGCGATGCGGATAGGTACAAGGGGCGCGATCCCGACTCGCGTGATGCGCGGCGCAGGTCCGCCTCGCCTTCGTCGCACGACTATAAACGCCGGCGGGAGAGTTACAGTGGGCCGGGTCCCGAGTTGTCGCCAACGCGGAGCCGGTCCCCGTACCGGAGACGGTATAGTGACCGGGATCGGGAGGATTGGGAGGAAGGTTATCGCCGCGAGTCGAGGAGATGAAGGGTGCTTTTTTTGGAATTGCTCTCACGAAATGACATGACGAATACGAGATTTGGGGTTCTTCAGTATGTATCAACAATTTCAGGTTATATACAAAATAAAATGTGGAATATCTACGTCATCGTTTGGTATACTTCACTCGCCATAAAAGTTTCTCAAATCAGCATAACCAAAGTCATCGTAATGATCCCCACAAAGATCATTCCATTCGTGTGGAGACGAGTCGCACCCGAGGGGGTATTCTGGATCGCATCCGGAGCCGACGCGTTCTCGACCATAAACACCTACCAATCATCAGCCTTGTTCCTTGTCTAACCACCACAACTCACTTCTCCCGTCGTATCCGAGCTCACAAACAACCTTCCCAACCGATCAAATGCCAATCCAACTGGTCGAACACACTCCTTTGGACACCTGGTCACATCTGGCGCGCCCAAGATCGTTTCGTAGCCTGTTTGAGAGTTGGCTGGGGCCGAAGGGGCGGAACCGGACCATGGGATTCGGACGACTTTGTATCCTACAACTGGCGTTAATACAAACGTATGCAAGATAAGAGAGAGACTTGCCAGTTGGGGGATCCCGGTCCCAACTTCCATGAAAACTAACAAACGCATCCCCGTCCCACTGCGTGTTCACAGCATACCTCTTGGCCGTATCCCATCCTTCACTCGTATTACTCGGCGCTCTATAAAACACGATATCCAACGGCGCCGAATGCGCTTGCATCGACAGTCTCGGCTTTATATTATTTGCCTCGTTGTTGCACCATGTATCGTCTTGGACGCCTGGACCGGGCGTGCGGATGCTGAATTGCTCGCCGGTTTGGAATGTAAACGGAGGAGAGGAAGTGGTGAGGGATGAAGAGTCCCAAGCGGTGTAGCAGGTTGGGTAGCCATAGTACTTTTGGGCGTCGGGCGTGGTGGATGTGTTGTTCAGGCGAATAAGGTTGAGTTCTTCGGCTGCCGGGGAACATCGGTTGGTTTAGGATCGGGCCGGACGAACGAGGGCGTACCTGGATTATCCTGATGCACATCTACATTCTGCCACCGAATATCATCCACGCTGTTCTCGACCTCCCATAGATCATGTCCGTCCCTGGATAACGCGATTCCGACTGCATTTCGTAGACCCCAACCGAGGAGCTCGCCTTGGTTCCAGCCCCAGCCTGTCGTTGGGAGGGAGCTGTTGAGTGCGAAACGGCGGATTTGGGAGCGTCCCGAGGCGAGGTTGCCTGTGGAGTAGGGTTAACGCAAAGTGATGATTATCTGGGAGGGTAAGCACCGGCTTCTTCGTCTTGGTTTGATTCTGACCCCCGGCTGACGATAATATATTGAGATGCGTTTCCGCTCTGAGGCTGGAGCAACAAGGTTCGAGTCGTATGATCTTCGAATCAATTGAGCACCCGCGTGAGCTAACAAGTATACCAGACGTACCCGCATTCGACATGTTAAACGCAATCGTCGTCGGATTCCCCACAACCGCCACATTTCCAGGACTATACTCCCACCGAAAGACATTGTCGCTCGAGCTCGCGTACAGATATTGGTTCCCCCCGCCTGTGCCCGGTCCAACCTCGATCCCATGGTTCAGATTGGCGTTATTGACCACCACGCGCCTCTCCCACCCTGCGCACGTCGTATCGTTGCGATACGAAAGCGCGACGATTCCAACGCCCCGGTCAATGATCAGCAAGTTCTCCAATGCGTCAAAGCGGATCCCACGTGGGCGAGTCAAGCCGTTGTAGACGACATGCGTGGACAGGCCGCTCGTGACGTTGGGCGTGTGCGCAAACGAGAGCGAGGCGAGCTGTTTGCATTCGCCGGGGGAGGTGGGGGCGGCGAGGACGACACCTGCGACAGTGATGACGATGGTTCCCAGGGCGGGAAAGTGCATGCTGGGAAAGTGCTGCGGGCGGCAAAGTGTGGGACGAGCTTATAGCCGGGTGCATCGATGACGTTGGTGGGGAACCTTGGCAGGAGCAAGGCTCCGGCGTTTATCCATTGCTTAGTCAGCCATGCCTTGGCATGACACAATTGCCAAGCCGGGAATATTTCAATTCCTATGTTATTTGGGTCTCATTCCCAGCGGGCGCAACGGGCAAGCGAGCTCACTTCACCTCTTGTATTTATACTCTGGTCTTTTGTACAGAAATTGGATACATTACCAAGGCTGCGCTATCAGAATCCCGTTTACAGACCGGGCGTGGCTTTTCAACGCCGCCTGCAAATCGGCAGGAGTCGGATTCCCGCTACTTTCAATAGCATTTACGAGCATTCCCATGACACGGGCCCTATAAACCTCAGATAAGTTACCATCGGCGTCCACGGTCAGTCTCCACTCGCATAGCTACTCTGGTGCCAGACAATGTATTCGTAGCCGTCGGGCTCCCGATCCAGGCACTCACGACGTTGACACCATAGTAGTACACATCGACTACCGAACCATAATTCGAAAATGACGCCTTGTTTCCGTTTGCATCGACCGCCCCTACAGTAATCGCCGCGGGGACACGCGCAGGGCTGATGGTCCCAGCATCAGTGTTCGAGTTGCCAGCCGCGCAGGCAAAATGGATGCCCTTGCTAATCGCGTTGTTTACTGTTGCATCTAGTGCACTATTGGATGAGCCGCCGAGGGTGGTCATAATAATCGAGGGACGTCCCGAGGCTTGCACCGCAGAAATCACCCAGTTAATCGCAGCAATGATGTCTGAGGTCGAGCCCGAGCCTGCGTCTGACAGAGCTGAGAAAACGTTGTTGGTGAAAGTTTGGTTCCAAGCTAGGTGTTCTAGGCGTACCTTTGACCGCATATATCTTGGCTTGATTGGCTAGACCGTATGTAGCGCCAACGGCAAGCGCGGCGCTGTCTGCAACAAAACTTAATCATGTATACGTTTCTCCAGCAGGTGCTACTCACGAGTGCTCGCTCCATTCCCGTCAGTCGTGCCCGGATACTTGAGAACGAGTAGTTTCTTTGGTTCAAAATTACCGTCCTCAAAAGACAGCAACATTGACTTACGCCACCGAATGTCGCTCCCCAGAATGCGCGACCTCCAAACTGCGAGTGTTGGAGATAAATTCCCTTCGTGGGATAAGCGATATGTCGAATCATCCCTACCCTAGAGCAACAATCTAACTTACGGTTCCGATTTCATAGAAGTCCACCCCCGACCCGTTGACCCGCTTCGAGAACTGGGACATCTCTGTCAAAGGAGCCGGCGCATGTACAGACCGACCAATACGCTCGTTGATGTCCTCCGCCTCGATATGAACAACTCCGTCTTCGAAAATCGCCTCCACGTCATTTGAGCGCTGGACGTGCTCTAGAGCCTTGGCGTCGAGGTGAGCTGCGTACCCTTCAAACGCCTGGTCGTAGCGATGGGAAATGGTGGAATCAGTAGTGGTTGACAATAACCGGTTCAGGTGGCCTGATCTCGACGATCCTTGTTTCAGCTTGCTGTGAACCAGATACTGGGATGAGTATAGCGGTCATTCTTAGCCGATTAACTCGCACTATGTAAGAGCCTGCTTTGACTGTTCCAGCATGTTTAGTGACTGGAATAGCAGACGTCGGCGCGGCAAACACGGAGGCAACTCCAAACAGCGTAAAGAAAAACAAGACATGCATGGTACGAGCGTGTAGCCCTAAGCGGGAAGGTGAAGTAGCCCACAGGCCACATACGCTGGCACTTAGACCACCAAGCACGGCCGATGTGAGATCTCAATACAAGTTCACGAGCCCCGTCAAATCTTGGGCAAGCATATGGTGCAAGCGCCTAAACGAGACAGAAGCTGACGGGGACCACCCGGTTCAAAGATGAGCGATCCTACAAGTGGGCATATAATGGCGGTTATGGGATGGGTAATGGCTTGGCGGTGAGATAGTAGCTTGTTGAACATGTGGCCGAGTCCTTCGAGACAGGAACTTGCCATGAGCTCCTCGTACGCATGCGAACCACCCGCCACATAAGTGGTGCTTGGGATGAAAGACGGCCTTTATTATAAAGAATGAACGTTGATGTTATCCTCACCTCTCTCCAATTCATCCGAATTGATGAAGCTAATACACGACTATGAATTCATTTTGCCAACGTGTGCATGTTTCCCATTCCCATGCTCATGCAGCTAAGCCCGTGACGACCTCCTTCCCACTCTGCAACACAGCACCGGTTACGAGCTCTAAACCAGCTATTTTGGCACCTGCCGCATCTGCGTATTATAACCAGATCGCCCGCGAGAAAGCCCAAAAATCAGTATTTTCGTGTCTTATCCAGCATACGTTGACTCACCAAGTGACCAAAGAGTCAAGAGTACATCATTTACTCCTCGATGGTTTATTATTCCTTCCGGGATCTAAAGAGCAACTCTTAGTCGCGCATACAGCCACTAATAACGAGCGTAACATACCGGAAAGACGGTTTGAGGCCCATAGTTGGACGCAAAGCTAGCCAGTCTTTCATCAGTTTCACTCGCACGACAAGACCGAGAAAGAACATCATACCGGCCAAACTGCCACCCATTCACATACAACATCGCACGGTAGTTGCTGCTCGGCGTGCGAGTAAACTTGAAGGATACCGTCAAGTCGGTGGTCTCGTTCACGTTGAGCGAGAACTTGGTCTTGTATGCCTTGATCCCAGCCTTGTTGATGCCAGCAAACGGCGTACAGGATGTGTCGGTGGAGCTCGAATTCCATGCCGAGGTAAAGTTATAAGTCGGATATAACGCACTAATCCGTTCGGCGTAAAGTCCACCCTGGTTGAGTGGACCACGAATGATATCCTTGGTGTCCTCGCCGTCGACGTTGCCGATGAGTTTCCAGGAGGAAAAGTCGCCACCACCGAGGAGTTCATAGCCTCTAATTCCGCGAGGAGCCTAAAACCGATGAAATCAACAAAAGAATACCCAGTTCGGGATGTAGTTATCAGACCTTGGACTTGCCCTCCCAATTCTCCTCATCTATACCCGTATTATCCATCACTACAGTCAAGACGTTGTTGGTCCCAACCACACTGACTGGGAATGTATAATTCGCCTCAATAATGTCGCTGCTCGACTGGCCAGAACCGAGAAATGCGCCGTTGAGGAAGGCGCTATATCCAAAGTACGAGCCACTATTACAAAGACTCAATACCAGCCTCTAGGAGGCCAAATGAGACTCACCCTTGAACCACAAGTCGAACTCCGGTTGCCTTACCCGAGAATCGACCACGATAGAGCACATTGCCTATTCCCAGTTTAGATAAAGATGGCACTCCAGTAAGAGCATGGACCACCTACCTTGATGATACCCATACTCGTCCGCGTACAACATGAGTTTTCCCCCAAGAGGTTGGAACCTTACCGGTCGTGCCGTGGTTGTCTTGTTAGCCGCCACCCAGGTAGAATCATCAAATTCGAGCGCAACCTCGGGCAACGAGTCTATACACCTCCACTCGAGGGTCTTCAGGTTTGGGAGCTTTGGCGTGAGATCCTCGACTACGATGTTACCTTTGAGCGTCCCAGTTGCCGTCTTGGACAGCTTGATGCTCCTGCCATTCCATGTGACGCTTTTGACGGATGCGGGGGCAAGAACCTCCAAATCGGTGGTTGCGCCGCCCTTCGAGTCGCCAACAATAGCTAGTGTCGAGCCATGAATTGTCGCATTCCGAACAAGATACGGTCCAAAGACCAGCACGCTTCCGGTACGTGGGCTGAGATCGTATATACCGTTCCCGGTCGTCCCACTCACGCGAGGCTGCCAGATTCGGGGGGCAAGCCAGCTCTTGTCCGCGAGCCACACCGAGGTCTTTCCTATAGTAACACGGACCAGGCCGGAGGGGGTGGTGCCCGAGACCGTGGCCGCGCCATTGGAAATGGAGGCAATAATAGACGAAGCCACGCCAGTTATAGTTGGTTTAGCGCGAGAGGTGGTGGGAAGAACTGTTAGCGTGGTTTGGTTTGAGGCGTATAGGACGATGTGATCTTCCCCGTCTAAAGTGAGCCATGTTGCAATCTATCCCTGCATTAGTTTCGTTCATGCGGAAAGTGAGCGAGAACACTAATACCTCAGCGGTAGTATACCGCAGTGTGCTACTCCCAAACGGATACTCCGTGACGATAATCTTGCTCTCCCTCCCATTCAGAGCTAGTCCGGGGAGTGTAATGCCTCCGGTTGCTGTTTTGATATCGAGAGTAAATTCGACTCTAGCAGTGTTCGTATTCGTTGCCTGACGCACGACATAGAAGCGTTGCCCAGCTGCGGTGGCAAGATGGGTGGTGAAAATCAGGGAAGAGGAAGAGAGTTCAGTGCCGGTGCTGACTCGTCCAGCAAGGTGGTAGTGTGGGCTAGCATGAAGGAAGAGACCCTGGAGCTTGATTTCATGGAATTTTGAAGTGAGTGAACGGTCTTCCGAAATTGCCTGTGGGAAAGAAGTCAGGGGCAGACTATAATCGACCACTATTACGTACCGCCCCCCAGTCATACCTACGGAAACAAGAGCCAATTAGCATAGCCATTACTAGTTTTTCGGGTAGCCACTTACGACGTGTAAACGACCGGCGCGGCCAAGTTTCCCCAGTTCGTTCCTCCATACCTGTCCGCTGCGAGTTAGCTGAATTAATACTTGGAAAATAAGTTCGGCGCATACATCATATACAGAGACTGCAATGATATCCCAGCCGCATAATTGTTCTTGTAAATTACGTTGGCAAACTACGTTTATAATTAGCAGATTATTGGCGCCAATAGGAGGCCGGTAACGTACCTGCTCGTTGAGAAGTTTGTAGCATGACGCGTAGCCTGGTCCATTCCTACGGGTCATGCGCTACTCAATGGTGGAATAAAATAAGTGGAAACCACGATTTACCAAGCGTCGAGCGCTCCACCCTGATATTCTATGTGATTGAGATCGGGCGCAATCGGGATTTGAAGCCGTTGATTGATTGATCAATCGGATCGGGCATAAAGGTGATAATTTATTTAGCCTTTACGCTATAACAACCAAATGACCTACCGGCTAGGTACAACGGCTCGGCAGGATTCAACCTCTGACGATCCGCATCCAGCGATACATCTAGCTCTTTCCACCTGGGGTTAAGTCGAAGTATAAATACATAAATACTTAGGCTGGGGAGGAACGAGTACTCACACGTCCGGATGAGAGCAATCCCAGCCCAATGGATAACCATCTCTGCCGTACAGGTCAACTTTGGCAAGACCTGTTGCGAATTCTCCTTGGGGACGGTAGTCGTTATGAGTGCTACAACCGTTTGGGAATATTGAGAAACTAGGCTTCAAGTTCCTAACGTAGACTCACGTTGGGACTTTATTCATCCCGTTACTTCTCATGGTCTCCTGGATCCATTTCATATGGTCTGTATGACCGTACGACCAAGGATTCTGCTCGCAAGGCGTCAACCTCATCTCCAGAAACCCAAAACACTTACCGTTACACTATCTCCCCCGAACTCGTTCTCGCTCTGGATGAGAATGACCGGCCCAGCAGGGTATTGGTAGGGAGCGGCGTATTTGGAAACCTGGGCTATATATGGTTTCCAGGCGGCGGTGAAATCCGTGCCATTTGAGCGCGACGCATCGGCAAGATTTGTGACCCAGCCTGGCATGCCCCCAGAAGTGGTTTCGGCATTGATGTAGCTACAAGGGGATTTAAAATAATTTCCAATAAAATCCAGAGAGGAGACTCACGGTCCAGGCCGGAGAATTACCAAAATTCCAACCTCCTTCGCAATGTCTAGAAAGGTCGTGACCGAACGATGTCCTTCAAAGTTGAGCGTACCACGCCTCCCTTCGGTAATGCCCCAATGGAGGTAGATGGAAACGGCATTGAACCCCCCAGCCTAGATAGTTACCGTCAAAACGTATACATGGATCGAAGGCTTAGCGTACCTTCATCTTCTCAAGTATATCACGCCAGAGCGGGATCGAAGGTAACCTCCACGGGTGAAACTCCCCACTAGATGGGCTTAAGTTAATAGCTAGAATAGCAGCGACAGAGCGGCGTGCCTGAAGACCATCAAGCGCTTTCCATCTAGCATCAACGAGAACTGGTCGAGTGTGACCGACGCAGATGAATTGCCAGAATAGAATCCTGGAGAACCCGGTGATAGTACATATCTACAAGTAGTCAAATTATGAGTTCCTTGCAGCTAGTGAAGGCTTGAGCTTACTTTGAAGATTGGTTGACCAACGTCTGGCCGACAACGGCTCCGCTCAGGGCCAGAACACCCAGCCAAGGTTGAAGCTTGAATTTCATTGCGCAACAAGTACCGGTACAAACTGGAGTTGGAGGTTGGCGTGACAGCAAGTTCTTCCTCTTTAAATACTGTCCCAAATGCTACTTCTTGCTGGACAAAATCTCCCAGCCTATCTTGCGAATTAGCACCCTAGGAACGGCCCATTCGACTTTTCCAGCATCCAAGCTCCGTCGATTATTGGGATCCCCATTTAGCGAACCTAGACCTAGTCATCTAGTTAGGTATAGGTTTGTCCACGTACAGGTTTATCACGCTCTCGAGATCGCTGTCCCGACCAGTCAAGTTGCAGCTGTGCTGGCCACTGGTTACAAGGTAGAAAAACAGGTATGTTGGGTGGCCGAACAGCAAGTAATAGCGGAGGTTGGAGTTTGGCAACAACTAGTCCAAGGACTTCTTTGCTCCATTTGGGGTCCCGAAGAGGCCCTACCGACCAGATCTTCGGGGATTTCATCATATTTAATCCACATTTTAAGCCTTCAGCGCAAGTTTGGATGCTTCCAATATTTGGCCGAAGCATAATAGCGATTCGCCGGCGGGTTGTCGGGGAATATTGGGGGAACTAGTACATACGGCCTAGCCCCGTCAGTCTCGCGCTAAAACACAGAGGAGATTACAAGCTCGTACCTTTTTGCCCTCCAATGGTGGTCTCTCGCTTGCGCTAGATTGTAAGGCGCGCAGATGAAGCAGACCATTCCACCCGCGAGCAACCAGGTCGGAAACAAAAGAGCTGACAATCGGGAAATAGATATAGGTATATCCGCATAGAATCTTATCTCACGCAAGCTGGTAAGCTCTAAGAGACGTCTTGGTTGAATTAGGATCACAAGCTAGTCTTGGTTATCAGGAGAGGCGATATGGCACGTGACCGTCCCTCAATATTGGTTTGTATTTGGCTCGCGGTGAATCAAATATAAATGTCTCGGCGCCTTGCAAGTCTAGCTTCCACCAACGAAATATCTATGGAGTTACTAGGATCTCCTTACGCCTACGGTGATTTAATTACAAGATTGGCTCCCCCGTTTGCCAATCTCAATCTTGAAGATGCATCCTTATTCGATTTTCACACAGCTGGACGAGGTTTGAGCTCACCCGACTAGGGGGTCTTTGTGTTATGGCATTAAACTATGATTGTAGGACTTTTTGTCCGTGATCTAAGCAATCGGCGGGGTGTTAATAAATGGCTATGGTTATAAGGCGCGGCGCAGCGGCTTATTAGGCAGAGCTGCTAGCTCATGATCTACATGGTTGAGCACCCACCAGCTTCTTACTCGTTTCACTTGGTTGGCTACCCTTTCCGTTCACGTTATTTCACGCTCTCACTCTCGTCTTGCACGTGGGAGCCACCCCCACGCAGTACGGGGTTACTTGTGCTTGGCATGTCGACTTGCTGGCGAATCTATAAATAGTCCAGTATGCGACGGAAGCGGCTTACGACACTTTCGAGACAGCGCGTCGTAATTTACGGAAGGATTGCGACACCAACCCGAGGCACCAGCATCGGACACGTGGTGAACTCGGCAGCCATCTGATCGTAGTTTTACGTCCAGCGTGTGCCCCTCGTGTCTCGCTAATGACGGCTCATTGGTGATATGAGTAAAGATATGCGCTAGTAAGCCCAGCAAAGTAATCATCCATATCATGCATTTTATCACCTGTCGAGCTATTTATCCCGATTGGCGCCGTAAGGTCGACAATACCCAGAGTAGCTCACTTTCTCCATGGATATCCTGCCACTTCTTCCGAATGCGGACAAACAGATCACTGATGTAACCTGTGTACCTAAGGATCATGTCCAACGAAGGATGACGCGATGTGACACGCGAGCCCCGCATTCACTCACGTGGCGACCGAACATTGCGAAACCGGTCCGCCGACGCAAAGTGGTCCTCTCGCGTCAATGCCTTGGCGGTCCGTCGGTATGCTTGCCCCGGACCGCCCAATGCTCACTTTTTTTTTTTTTTTTTTTTTTGGAATCCAATTTTATTCTGTCGTGAACCCGTGGTTATGTGGACAGTAGACATGCGTGTAGAAAACAGGTTCGAAGTCACCGCCTACTCCACCCCATCGTTGGCCCCTCGGTCTCCTCCTCCTCTTCCCGCGGCAATGCCCGCCAGACGGGCCTACGCCCCCCTGACGTCCGACCTTGCAGATCGTTTTAGAGCCCACGAGACTCTACACGCTTTTGGGCTTCGCGTTAGAGGGTCCCTTTCAATGTGGCCTTCTGTCGGCGCCAATGCTCACTTTGCTGCCCAAGTGTAGGCCGACACGCGTATATAAGTCGGGCGTATATCCAGGATCGGAGTGGTCGTGGTCTGAGTTCTTCGGTAGAAGGGGCTCCACTGAGTCTACCTCCCTTCTCTTGGATGCTACATCAGCAAAAAACGCCAAAACTGTCACACTAAACCCTGGCGAATTAGTGGGGTACCTTAGTAATTGCGTCTCAAACGCCTTCTAAACCAGTCTAAATCGCCGTAATCTGAAATAAACGTCAGTAAAAGGTGCCAGATTAGTGGATTTAGCGGTTTAGTGGGGGGTAAGGAAGGGTACACAATAATTCGGGCGAAATTACCTTTGGAATTTTTTCCTGATGTAGCAGGTTTATATATGCGCCTAGATCATATTTACCCCTGGATTTCAACTCCTTGTGGACCATGATGCGTCAATCGGCATTACCAAAACCAACCTCAGAACGTCGTTTGGGCGTGTGGCGGATGTGTAAATTCGGCAGGGTGTCCATGCATGAAGGTCACGTGAAGGCTTGCCGATCCAGCCTTCTCCCCAATCTCTGCTCTTGCTACCGTTCCGAACCGGCTACGTGCGACCTGCGACTAGTTCATGATTAATCTGCTCTTACATCACTTTTCGCTGAGCGACACCTAGACATCGTAACCCGCCCGCGAAGGAACCTCTCGCGATATCTCCAAAGAGAAAGTGACCTGTGGCATTACTCTGGCCCGGCGGCCCTTGGCTTCTATCTTCTTTGGTTGTGGTATTTTTATACTGCTACGTGTACTCCGCCGTTAGGCCACTATTAGCTGTGCTTGGCATCACGGTTCGCGGTAAAGCGTCTATGTTTGGAAAGATGCATCCGCTTAACGCAACTTCGGGAGAAGCGCGACCTGTCGCAATCCTCTAGCCCGGTCACGTCCAGCCGATCCCTTCTCAGCGATTCGCTCTGCTCGCGACTGCGGGTGCCTCCCAAGTATCTTCCGATTCTTGCTGGGACGCGTTTTGGCTGCTGTACCTCGGTATTACAAACCACGTGCCGGTCATTTGACCTGGCTTCTTTTCTGCATTAGCCTCTGTGTTTGACTGAGCTTCATTCCCGGATTGAACTATATGTTAACTTTAGGCTGGGTGTACCACTGTATGATATACGGTGGCAGGGTAACCCTCGCAACGAGTGGGGTTATGTCAAGATTATACTCCTCAAGGTGCAGTATAAACCCCAGTAATTCCTTGCAATCACTATTTTCTTACCTATACCCCTATTTTTCCGACTAAAAAGCACGAAACCGCCGATTCATACATGCCATTATGCCACATCTTCAGAAGCATGACGGGACAGAGCACGCGAGCCGCCTCTTCTATCATTTCACTCCATCCCCTTAGACACTAGCGTGATCCCGGGCCGCCGTTAATCCTTCGTCAAACTGCAATGTCTGAGGCGGTCCGTCTGCACGCTTACCCCGGACCGCTTAGCCTTCGCCTCGCAGGCTGGGTACGAGCTAGTACGCATATATAAGTCGAGTATTGTAGAGGACGAACTCATCAAGTCAGTGCTCTCCACTACTACTCCAGTCTACCTCGCGTTCTGCTCTCAAAACCCATCGATATGAAGTTTGGATCTGCTGTTGCCCTCGTCTTTGGTCTTGGTCTCGTGTCTGCCAACCCCATCGAAAAGCGTGCTTCGACAAGCGACAAGGCGACTGTTGGTTATGCTACTCTCAGCGGAGGGTAAGCTATCCCACCGTATCGTCGTATCATGCATGCTGATTGTGGGATCAGCACGACTGGTGGAGGCTCTGCCGCCCCTACGACTGTGACGACACTTGCTGCTCTCAAGTCCGCTCTCGCCAGTGGCGGCAAGGTTGTCATAATCTCTGGCACAATCACTGGAAACGAGGTGGTCAAGGTCCTCCCCAACACCACTGTCCTTGGCAAGTCTGGCGCCAGTAGGTTTTTTGTATACTTTCCTAAGAAGAGAACTTGATCGGTACCTGGATTCTAGCCCTCACCGGTGTTGGTCTTCGCGTGATTGATTCCTCGAACGTCATCATTCGCAACCTCAAGGTATTCATAACTAACCCTGCTACGGACTTTGTGATCTCATGCCCATTCTTTTTATAGATCAACAAGGTTCTTGCCGACGCTGGTGATGCTCTTGCTGTCCAGGCTGCCAACCGTGTCTGGATCGACTCTGTCGAGCTCTGGTCCGACCGCGACCACGACAAGGACTACTACGATGGTCTCCTCGACATCACACACGGATGCTACGCTGTGTCCGTCACGAACTCGTACCTGCACGACCACTGGAAGGCATCGCTGGTCGGACACTCTGACAGCAACGAGAGCGAGGACAAGGCGATCCAGGTGACATACGCATACAACAAGTGGTACAACCTGAACTCGCGCACTCCTTCGTTCCGGTTCGGACATGGTCACATCTTCAACAACTAGTCAGTATTTGTCCTCGATATGGGAGCATTCGTACTCACTACCACGACAGCTTCCTGAGCAACAACGATGGCATCAACACTCGCGTCGGTGCCGAGCTGCTCGTGCAGAACAACGTGTTCGAGAGCGTGAGCAAGCCGCTGTACTCGACCGACAATGGTTACGCCAATGCTTCTGGCAATGACTTTGGTGGTGCGAGCAACACCGCTCTGACTAGTATGTCTACTCTTTGCCCACTGGTGATACGGCTGTTAACCGGCATGCTGTGATACAGCCACGTGGAGCTCTGTTGGCTATTCGTACACGTTGACTGCTGTGGGTTCTGTCAAGTCCTACGTCAACTCCAATGCTGGCGCCAAGCTTTCCTTCTAAGGACAAGCTATGCCAAGCGCGATAGATGTTCGCCCTGGGTCGCCTATGTTCATAATGTAGATGAATATATATCTTCTTCGTTTGTCTCGTTTTTATTGGGTTGAGAGCCAAGATTTCAAAGTTTCAAGTCATCCGGCAAGAAATACAACCGAACACCCCCGGGTTCTAACGCAAATATTTCAATGCGCCCTCTTCTCCTCCTTTAGCCACCGACTCGCAACAAGACCTGCAATATTCACACCCACCAACACCGCATACACGAACCAACCGCCGAGCCACTGCCTGTCTACAGAAAGCGCAAACAAGGACGTTGCAGTCGCCGGACCAACCGCGCGAATGACGCTGATCGTCGTTTGGGATATGCCGTTGAGCGTCCCAAGGGTAGATTTGGACGGCGCGGCTGATGTAACGAAGATTGTCATACAACCTAAACAAGACGATCGCTTCAGAATATGCAAGAATCAACACAAAGTATCATCAAGCTCACCAAATGCCATATACGCTGGGCACGACAACCCCACATGTACGCTCATGACCACCCATACCGCCCACCACGTCCCGCGGCGAGCAAGCGCATTCATTACCGGCAGGCTCAGGGTCAAACACATGTACGAGGCCAAGCCAGCGACGAATGTGCGTTTGCTGCCAAACCGACGATGGATGGGTGCAAAACAAAAGACCTGGATAATGCCGGTGACAATGCCTTGCAAGCCGAGGACGAGACCGATAAAACGTGGAGTGAGTCCGAGGCCGCCATGCTCTGTTGAGGCGGCGAACATAACGGGCTAAATGAGAGGGAAGGTTCAACAGGCATGACGAGACAAGCGAGGAGTACATGACGCACAATAATGCCTAGGTATGTGATATCGCAAAAGGCCAAGAACGCGTAGTTGATAATCGCGATGCAGGCACGTTTAGTAAGCACAGAGCGGACGGACGGGGCAGGTCTATACGCTTGGCGGGTCGGATGGTCGACTGTGCCATATTCAGCTACGACTGGGGGAGGGTCGGGCTTCGGTTCAGCGTGTGGGTGGTGCGTCTAGCAATAGGCATTAATTTACGGATAGCCGGATATTGGTTGGATTAGCTAACCTCTTGTAGGAAGATAGCGGACAAGATAAAAACAAAGGCCGTAAACATTGCCGTGACAAGACAGGGCAAGAAGTAAGGATACTCGTTCCAGAACGGGGTATCAAACACGCGTGGGGGTAGCCTGGCAGGATTGCTCAGTGTCCCACCAATAAACGGACCAATCGTCGATCCTGTGGACCACATCAACGGGAAAAACGCGAAGCCTACAGAAAACACTTGAGTTATTACACCACTGGAGAGTATATCATGGTATTCACATTGAGCTTGATTCGTCTCGTCCGTCAACTCGACCATCATACTTTTGGCGACACCTATGTTGCCCTGCGCTCTCGTATCAGAATTGTTGGTCACACCACCCATCTCGTAGAATGGACTTACGTTCAGGGCACCCGACAACGCCCTCGACAATACCAATTTGCCAAACGATTTGCTCAGCCCAAACGAAAAAATCGAAAGCACTAATCCAAAAAGCCCGAACAAGAGGACTGGACGCCTGCCAATGCGATCGGAAATGCGCCCGTATTGCAATACGAAGAGGCTCTCAGTAAAGAAGAAAATCGATTCCTTGAGGCCAAGCTGTGAGGAGACGGCCACGGCCAAAAAGCCACAATGACTCACAATTAGACCGGCGTAATACCCAACTTTGGTGCTATCGCCCCCCGTAACGCCCGTCTTATTCACGAGCTCTGAGATAAACGGGCTAGGTATTCGGATTAAAATCAGCGCCAATGGTATACGAACTAAGATTCTCACTTACTAAATGACCGTAAAAGTGATAGGCTCGCAAACTCCCATAAGTAACAAGATTGAGATTTGCTTCATCGGCAACGGTGTGGGCTTCCTGGTACTCGTCCCCGTGTGCTCCTCTCCCTCACCGCTGTCTTCGACCTCGATGGGTACTTCAACATCACCATGGGTGGGCGCATGTGTCGGTCCAAGCAACGGACGTCGTTCTTCGCTCGCCGCTGTCATCCCAGGCCTTAGTCGTGAGATATGGTGGCAGGCGAAGAGCAAAGAATGGCCGGATCCATTTGTTATAAGTGGATCCTGACCAAACCAAGTCGAGTCAAGGAACAAAGGTTTGAGACGCCGGAGCACGTGATGGGGGGGGGCGGAAGTAAATACCCGAACTAGAGCGAGTCAACACCAATAGCGAGCACTAATTTGCAACAACCGAATCCCGAACGCCTCGACTCTTGCTTCTGACCACACGTTCGTCTGGTGTTCGGGTCTTCTTGAGCTCGAGTCATAACCAAACCATCTCAGCCAACGTCACGCTGCGGGAAAACTGGATTTCCCATCCAAGTTAAATGCTTAGCACACTTTTAGATTGCGAAAAAAAGGCTCAATTTTGTAGCGAAGAACAACTCAGAACCGGCTCCAGAAGAAATGCGTGCATAAAAGTTAATTGTTCCACTTTTTAGTTGAAGTGCCAAGAGAACCCAAAAAGCTTTCCGACACCTGCAGGGAAAACTGTGAGCCTTTTCCACCTCACAGTACCCACCAAGTACACTCACCCTGATCAGCGAATTGCTGGAATGCCGCAGGCGCGAGATCAATATCGTCGTAGCCGCAACGATAGCAGCGGTCGACGATCCCAAGAGTGATCGATTTGCCGTTGTAGGTTGCAGTAGCAGTCTTTCCGCAGGCAGCACTGTGGTTGGGGTTGCCATCTTTCAAACGTCGACATAGGTTAGGATACCCGATATTGGTATGTTTTGGTGGAACGTACCAGTCATCATCTCCTGGAAGAGAGCGGTCCCAACTGCGGCAACCCATTCGTAGTCTTGCTGTAGGGATATAAGATTTAGAGGTTGATCAATACAACTGAGCAAATGAGCTTACGTTCTGCCAGCCGCAGGCGCCGATACCAACGGAGGGGTTGTCTGCGTAACAGGCTCAGTTAGTAATGAAGAGTCTGACGAGAATTAGTAGGTATATGCGTACACCACGAAGCCTATTCATCCAAAAAAATGTTAGAATACCTCGAAACTGCCTATATGTCTCTACTTACCCATCCGTTGTGAGTATCATAAGGACCGCGAGCGACGAGGGCAGTTGCGTTATGGACAGGCGCAGCCGCGGCAGTCCCAACCAATCCGAGTCCAGCGACAGCGAAAGAGGCGGCCTTGGCGATGGAGAACATGTTTTCAGGCAGGAAAGTAGCTGAGGCTGGAGTGGAGTGCTTGAGTGTGCTGAATGGGAGGCTGATGCTCAGTAGGCAAATACTGGCTGGCGTTTTATATCCCCCGAGTGCGGTTGTTTTTCAGCGGACTGTACTCCATCTCGGTGTACGCGTCAAGCAAGAATGGCAACATCGCCGCGTACCCGAAATCAGAGAGCTCGCAATGCTCATAGTCGAGTAAGCGGCAAGATGATTCCCCCTGCGTGCGGTCGCGTAGGATCAAAACGGCGCCTTTTCGCTCGGCCGTGCGGCCATCGTACCGCGTGTAGCATGCGGCCCGTAAGATACTCATGATTCCGTCCACCGACATCTTCGGACTCGAACGTTGCGCCCATCATATCACCCTTTAACTCTTGTACTACTCAGAGCGATGCTAGTATTTAGCTACCTCGAGGTAGCCTCGAAATATACTTCATCCTAATAATTGCATAATATGTCGCCCTACGCGTACATGCAAGCACAGCAACATTGGTTCAGCTAAGAATAGCTCACCTTGTGTAGGGCGACATCACCTCGTGTAGAGCCGACTCTTGGCGGGCCCGTTGATCGGCGTCCTCGGAGCGCGCACGGCCAGCACGTGTAATAATCCGTGCCGTCTAAAGCCTCGGCTAATGTATGTTTGCTCGGCAGCTCAATCTAAACCTGGCATATGATAATCTCATAAGCCGGCAGCGAGATGTTACAACTACCTCCCAGGGGAATGTCCCCCTGATCACCGATCACAACGGTGAGGATCCCAACGACACGTGAACCAAAGTTCTCCCCGTACGAGTCAAGCGCCCAATAATGCCATACTCACGCGACGGCGTAGATGTCGGAGAGTACCAATTGAGCCCTAGCGTTTCCGTTCTAGGCTGATTCCCCGCTCAACCGAGTGTTCCCCCGTCTAACCTCGGCCTGAGGTTAAAGCTGGAGTATAGTACTCACGCGTGGTGTCTGTTTTCATCCGCCTCAGCATGCTGGAGTATGTATCATATGCCTCCAGTTAACGAGCGCAAGTCTCTCAAGCGATGTCCGCGAATCCCACCCAACATGCTCTCCACAGCCCATAAGCGGGGTTTATATATATATGTTTGTACCATAAATCGACAGTTCCTAGCTTGAGTAATACGTGCTGGTGGAAACTCAAGATGTCTAATAGCCCGCAGACCTTGCAATAGTTCCATTCAGTCGGTGGGAGAGGCCGGAGCCAACTTAAGGGGGGAAATATCGGATGGCGCATCGGGCTAGAGGCGCACACAGGGCGGCACAGTATACATAACCGACGGCCAGGAGTGTATTTAGAAAGCCAAGTATGAGCCTAGGAAGTTATGGTCAGTCCAAAGATCCGCGTCAAGATTTATTCGGCTTTAGTCAAGTATCAAAGTAAAGGTAGACATGTTATTGGGTCAAGAATTGGTCCAAGTCGCAGCTATAATGTATTTCAACATTCACTCAGATAGAATATGGGGTAAGTTCGCAGGAACCGCGTGCTTGATTAGAAAGCAGTTCAGAAATACGATCCAGTCAGCGAGGATGGGCGAGAAATTACGACAGGGTCAGATTGTATCACAGTGATACGCTCGAACGGCATAGTCATTCCCATCGTCGGGGGGTACGGGCCGGAGTAGCAACTAGCAACTTGGTGGCGAATAGCAAACATCACCAGATCATGTGATGACGTATCCAAAACGCCCAAGTGTTGCGTCAGGCCAAGAGCAAAGCAACGCAAACTGTATAGGAGCCACAATTAATTCCATTTCAATGTCCAACAACGTCTAATCCCAGAGCATCATTCTTCTCCCAGCCATCGCTCGGCTAATATGCCAATATACGGGAGGTGGTATCGTGTTAACCCGACGCCGTTTGCGTCGGTAAATGTCCGGAATCTAAAGCAAGTTGAGTTACGGCAAGGAACAAAAGTGACAAACTTACGCCATGTATAATGCGGCAACCACGATGCTCATGGTGGATATAAACGTGAAGAACGTCGGAAACGAGAGTAAACCAAATAGCCCCCGCAGTAAGAGCAACGGCGTGATGAGCAGAGCAGACTGGTATGCTATATTTGGAATCATATTAATTAAAGAATGACCTAGCCAACACGCGCACGAACCATGAAACCGAACAAAGTCGTTTGTCGTCTCTAGGATCAGCAGAATCAACGCTACACCAAACAATCAGCTCCTGCCACCGCACACACGCTCTGACACGTACCTGTGACCGGACCACCTAGGTATGTAACTGCAGCCTCGACGTCTACTCGCCATCCAAACCTCGTCTCCCACTCGTTTACGCCCATCTGCTCTTCCGCAGCTCC
>WSTG01000011.1:0-59360 GCA_019616325.1 Ceratobasidium sp. 394 | reverse complement strand
TATTTTGTGCATTTATGCACAGTAGCTGATGGAATACAACCAAAAAGAATTCGCTTGCTCACTCCTAACCTTGAGAAGCAAACAATTGCCGAGAAACGAGCCCGAATTTGATATTATTGTATCCGTATTTGCCCATCCCTATCCCCACGTGTTTTGAGCGCTTGAGACCGGTCACGTGCTTGCTTTCTTGATCCAGAACCACTCAACTCTGCAACGTAACAAACCCCTTCCAATCATGCCAGCTGTAAACAAGAACAGACGTAGCACTGGTGGCAAGGCGCCTCTGAAACCACGTACGTACCATCAACACAAAGCTGCCCATACCATTCACCATTATCGGTTTAAAGTGATTTGGCCTCTAACGGGTCACACCGCCCTGAAAAAATTGTCCGAGGCCATCGTAAGTAAGTGTGGACTTCTTTTTCACCTCAAAGATTTCCAACCCTAATATAGCTGCAGCACCACTTCACCCAGACATCCAAGACGGCCGTGATGACGTGTCGCGCGACGGCAGGGATGCACCACAGGACGAATTTTGAGGGCGTTTGCGTCATTCACGACAAGTCTTGCCATGTATAACATAGCTCAACATTTAATCCGATTGCTTTTCTCCGACAACAGCCCAACCTCATTTTACACAACGCCTACAGCGTTCCGCCTAGATGTTTTCGTCGAAAGCGCATCTCGACACAAGGCTGCCGATAACGCCGAGGTTGAAGATTTGCTGCGACCACAAGCTTTAGTACCAACTGAGGTATGTCAGCGCGCTATTTCACATGCTGAGATCAATACACTAATTGCCGTTTTGTAGAACGCGCTTTCAAAGCCGCTACTACCCTTCAAGTTCAATTTTTTCTCTTACAAAACTCCGCCAACACACCTCAGCGACATTTAAACGGCTCTCCGAGGTGACGATTCGACTTGGGAACGAGCTACGAGCGTTTCAGGAGGCAACGAATGATATGGAGGTATTCGAAACGCCACGAGAGTGTAGCGCACGGCAACGAAATGCAAGTGCACCAGCACAGCGCCGCCATGTGTCAACAGAAGTGCCAGCTCAAACGACGTTCTGTAAGCTCAATTTGAATACGCCCAAGTTTCGCATGGTTGGACATTACGTGGCCGTAATAGCTCAATTTGGAACAACTGATTCGTTTTCAACCCAGGCAGCAAGGGCAGCTTGCGCTCAGCTGATTTGTTATTGACGATTTCTTCATGATCGCAGGCCGAGTTACAGCATCGGAAAGTCAAATCCCAATGGCTCCGAACCAACATGCGCGACGCAATCTCACAGATGACAAATATTGGCGAGGTTGGCGACGCACTTGACAACATCCAGCGGCGGCTAGACAAGCTGGGGAAAGGCACTTTGGGGTCAAATAATCAGCCAAGTGATTTGGATCCCAACGTGAGCGACAAACCCTATCACGTTGGACAAAGCAATCGAACGGAAGATGCTATTAACATACCACTATGGGTACAGGCTCATCGCAGCGAGCCGCCTGTAAAGGTAAGATCGCTTGTTCTGCGGCCGTGCACCGGCTTACAAACTACTGTGTGCACTTTTCTAGTTCTTTATACGATTTCCGGTCAACCACCAGCGCTCAGATAGCCTAGTAGCGACCAACAATGGGACAGCAATCACTTTGATTCCCTTGCGGAATATTGTTGCTGCCCGCAATTTGCTGCACAACTCAACATCATAGGAACAACATCAGCTTCATCTATCGCTGGTCTAGCTTGAAGCGGCCCGACTCCGGGCCTCTGACCTTGCTTCTGCTAGTGTTGGCGGCGAGTGTGGGCGAGGCCTTCTCCATCTGCTTTCCTAAGAGTAAGCTCACCAAAGTGCGTGACTTTGATTCAGGTGGATTTGCTCTTATAATCTTATGAGTAAAGTCGCCCGGAATGTCTGTCCAACGGATACGTGACTCTGAGCCCGCGTTGAGCGGCACAAAGAGCGCGATTGTTGCGAGATTCCGACCACAACGCCAGGAAAACTCCCAGAATAACTTTACCGAAAGGTGCTGCTGTACAGTACACTCATTTTCCCCTTTTACCAACCCCCTTTTATACAATCTAATATTTACCCCCATATGAGCCAAATTTACCCCATAGACATGCCAATAACACCTGATTTACCCTCTTACGGGGCAAAGCATACAGTATTTATACCTTAGGTGTGAACTGATAATAGTGGCTTATTTGTTCAGCCCGGAACCCCATACCATGTTGTCACCAATGTCACAAGAGCGCATATATTCACTACTCGTAATACACAACTCAGAGAACATGTAGTGCGGCGGGAAGACCAGTGGTATGTGGGCCGGAACAGAGAGCGTAGGCGTAGCAATCGCAGTCGGTCGTGCTAGTTATACACGTGCTAGTTGCTCTAGTTGTGGCGGAAGCCGAGTGAGACACTGGCTTATCGGGGTTAGGGTCATCATAGTAGCGGGTGCCCCAGCGGCACTGAGCTCAGCGAGGGATGTATAGACGTGTTACAGTGGGGGGGGGGTGCTGAGTGACCGTTATTCTAGGATGCGAGCGCTGGTCATGGAGGGGCACGCTGTTGTTAGAATACAATCTTACCCGTAGATATATGCGGTGTGTTTGTACTTATTTACATCTTGTTCATTTTCATATGCCCGTACGGCAATTTTCATGTCCTTAGTTCTCTACTCTTGTAGTTTGAGCTAAGGTATATTTCTCTTATGTTTCTTGTATTTTCTTTCACTTACTGTTCCTTGTAGTATTTTCTTACTAGCTCGCATCAAACCTCCCTGCGTAAGAGCTGTGCCATACCGCCTTGCTTAAGGGCGACGACTTGCTTGGAGCGCTCCAAGTGGCAGCTAACGACGCTCAGACTGGGCTCCAACCCACATCGTGTCAGCCGGTCAACGCCTCACCTAAACCTAGATCAGAGCGGCCTCGACACTTGTCAACGCGATCCCGCTTGACGTGCTAGTGCCTGCTGCCCACCCCACTGCCTTGCTGCAACGTGCGCTTTGGCCTCCTCGGCTTTTGTCCAACTGGTCATGACCTCGAACTGGTCGCGGCAGCTACCATAAGCTGCTACTCGTCGCCCGCACCCGCCCAGATGACCATCGTAATGCTTGGCGAGTCCGTCGCGCTTCCAAGTCTGCCTGCAAATATAACATTATGAAGCGCGAGTCCTTTGCTCGACACACGCTCTGACGTACATTCAAATGCACCCCATGCGGGGCCCAAGTCAAGGCCTGCCGCTGTTTGTCACTCGCGGCCCGATGGCCATCGTGGTGTATGGCAGGTCTGTCGTGCACGCCACCATTTAGAGGGCTAAGGCAGGCCCACCGTGGCTACACAGGTGACCGTAACGGGGGACGATCAGAGGCCGAATGCCAGGCCGGCCTGTGGGTTGAGTTACACAGAGCACACCATCAATCAATGGGGCGAGGACGAGAGTGGGGCTCACGTACCAGAGATACTAAAAGGGCTGTAAAAAGGACAGGCGAGGGGTCTTGGAAAACTGGAGAATGTGTGTTAGGGCGAGGCTGACCAAGTCTCTCGTGGGTTTTTAGTACTTTGCGCCGATTTATAACTGTGCGGAGATGGCGCAGTCAGGATTCCAGTCACACGTTGAAGCGGGTTAGTTGCGGAGGCGGATCATAGCAGGAGTGTACGTGTTCTTAGACTTGTTGTAATGGCAATGATCGAATCCTGCCACCGTGGGAAAATTGGCCAGCGAAGCGTCAAAATCCGTGGTTTGCACGCATGAGCGTCCCCAAATCAGGTGGGGGGAGTAACCTTGCAGAAGCAAGGTGACCGTATCCGTATTTGGCCATTGCCTAGAACTAAGCCCGGCACGTGACTCTGATAGCAAGCAATCGGCGTTTACTCACCAGAGGGCTTAGTCACCGAGTCCTAGTAGCCTTAGGGGTGGCCCGAATCGGCCACCACACTTGTAAATAGATATAGTTGTACTAATAAAAGTTGTTCTGCTGTGTCATTTACCTTGGTTGGCGACCTTGCAATAATTAAAATCGGGATTTGTCGGATACAGCGAGAGGGTCGGCGACCCATAGGAAAAATCGAGATTGTTTAGGGCCGGGCTCGGCGCCTCTGACTTTCCCACCCCGCCACTGATAGCCACAATAGCCAAGCGACAAATATGCCGCATAACACACGGTCTAGGGGCTCCAATAGTGCTGCCGGGCGGCAAAACCGCTCGACTTCCGCATCCTCGTCGAGTAATACACCCGCTACTCCTGTCCTACCTACCCTGCCGTCACCGCAAGAATCGACTCGCACCAAGTGCGAATATGTCTTGAAGGTCTTGAACTTGTTGGATATAAGCTTTGGGGCTTTCATCGACGTCGTTTCTTATGGCGACGCTTCGCTTCGAAACTCGGACTTGGCACGCACAGCACGAGGCAGCTTTTATGCGCCTGGCATTCTGTCCTCGGTCTTGAAGAACCTGTACGAGCCTCCTGGGGCTTCTTCTGGAGGCGGTCCGCGCCCAGTTGGCGGCAGCAAGACCACTCGCACCTTCATCTTTGAAACGGCGCTGGGAACCTTCAGGTCCGAGCTCAATTTGTTCTCCAAAGATTATCGTCTCTCGGATGAGGAGCTTGCGGATATCGATTTCGTTTCTCGAATAACGTCTAAATCTTTGCATACAAAGGCAAAAAATGAATGTCCTCAGCTCTACGGCGTACTCTCTGCGCTAACTAACCCCCGTCTTGACGAGCCGGATGATGATCCTGACGAAACGGGGGAGGAACGTGGGGAACGGACAGCAATTGCCCGACACCCTCATTTCGTGAGTTGATGCATTTATAACCTCGCATTTACTCACCTAGTCAATAGGATGTCGTTTGCCAAATATCCTCAATGGCTTATCGCCTCAAACACCAGCGCAATGCGCTACAAAAAATCCTTACTGTCTATATGCACGCAAAACACACCCCAAAAGCAGTTTTCGATCTACTTCAGCAAGCCGGACTCTCAATGAGCTACGCCTGGGCTCGTAAGGACCACAACCGAATATTAGAACAACGTCGCTAGCAGATGATTGAAGCTGCTCACTCTGGTCTAATCGCTATTGTACATGATAACATCCGCCTTGCATCTGGTGTCACAAGCCAACGGGGCGACAACCAAGCAGTCATGTCTTGACAACAACTACCCGACCGACGGCGACCCAGCCTCCCCCGGTATCGCCCGTGGCACTTGCGCTACTACCTCTGGTGTGACCAAGGACGTCGAAAGTCAAAGCCCCGACGCGGCTGTTACCTACTCGAACATCCAATTCGGTAACATTGGCTCGACCTACACTGGTGCCGGCGCTGGTCCAGGTACTCCTACTGGCACCACTACTCGTCCTGGGGTGCGTTCAAAGCGCATATAATCTCCTGATTGTATTCTAACTTGTGTTTCCTCAGCACTGCCAGTCCCCGCCGCACAAACCTCACCGCGATTCTCGCAGGCGACGAGCACAAGGTCAACCTGGGATACTCTGGGTACAGCATTCGTGTGCTTGGTGCACACCAAGATAACGTGGTTTCAGAGGGTAAGAGGGCTGGCCGTAAGTGGGGAATCGTGTCGGTGTCAATTATAGGCTCTATAGCGCGTTTCGCGAGCTGAAATTTTTACTACAGGTCCTAGTATTGCTCTAAGTACTTTGCCCAAATTCTCAGCCTACCAGAGCGAGAATTGACCGAATGACGCGGCGGACGACGAGGTGGGAGGGACAAGATGCGAGTATTTCAAATTGCGCTCGCATAGGCGTTCGCGAGCACTCAACTCGCCGAATTCCCCATCAATTTTCATGCTTATTCTTGCGCGAACCATTATTTATGATGCCTACAAACAATTTCTATTATTGTGTCATACCTGTTTTCAAGACGGGTGGCACCCCTAAGGCTACTAGGTAAAGTGTACCAAGCCCTCTATGAGGCGCCAGCCACCGTTACTTGTAGCATAGGCCAGCCACGTGATGAGGGCTTGCTTCCAGGTGGGTACTGGGCACGTGACTACCGCTGATGACGCCACCACCTGACCACTCCCAGACCTTGCAAGGCAGTAATGGGAGGCAAAGCCCCTAAAAAGCAACGTGCGTCATTATGGTATTCGTCGCGCATGCGGCTTAGTTGCTGATTAACTGGTCTGCAGTGGCAACCAAGCAGGCTGCACGGCGGGTGAATTCAACGCCGGAGATAGACACTCGAATGAAGAAAAAACGTACCAAGAAGCCCAGAATACCTGGTCGTGAGAGGGTTGAATGCCAGAAAAAGCCCCCGAAACCCGAGGGGGATGGTTCTGGGCCACCTGTTAGCGCGCCGGGACCATGTATCGCCACGCAAGTAATTGCTACAATCATTTCTCACGGATCGCTCACTGATATATTTTCACTAGCACTGAGCGCGTGTATGTGAGGCGATCGAATAGTACATGAGCGCTCTATGTGCGTCCTTGTCAATGACGTGGACTATAGGACATGCAGCTCGAATTCTGATCACGTTCCCCTTCTCCACAATCTGCTGCCATGTTTTGTCTCGCTTACGGCTGTTGTCCAACCTATCCATTTCTTCGGGTCGGACCACACACGCACTTGAGCCCGGGGTAGATAAATAGGTTCGCGAGGCTGCAGCCAAGATGGCGAGATCTGCTCAAGTCTACTCCACAACACCTGGGCACTAGGCACGTAAGAATAGGCTGAGTGACCCTATTGCTGTGTGAAATAACGGTGCTCAAACCGGCCCTTCTTGTGTGACAGAATTATTACCTCGTACAGTCTTTCGGTCACATTGTTCTCAGTGAGCTTGTCCTCTGTCGCATTGTAAATAAATAGATAAAGTATTGAAATTCACAAGATAGAGAGGGTTCAAGAAGTAAACGGATAAGAATAGCTGATGCGGAAGAAAAAAAGTGAAAAGTGGACGACAAAGCCAGAATATCTAGGGCTGGTCTAGGGCGTGTGGTGAGATGTCTGCAAGATGTTCGTACACACGCAGCGTGTTACTTTGAGCTCGCAGTCGGTCAAACACCCCCTACCACTGGATTTTTCGGCCGCAGTCGGAAAGAAAATTGAAACCCAACGCATAGAGTTGGTTTTTTGCGAGCCGACGCAAGAGGCGTAATGAAATCCGGCGAGTTGACAACCGTTTGCGAGGGGTTCGCGCGCGCACAGTGTGACACCTCCTTGGGCTCGCGGGGTCAACGTCCGTACCACTGGATCCCTCCGCCGCGACCAAAAACAAGACCGAAACCATATGCCGAGAGCGTGCAATGACCCGCGCCTGCACGCCTAGTAGTCATCCTCCTTGCGCCGCCGACCGACGAGTACTTTGCTGCACTGCCCGCGGAGTCTTTTGCCGAGTCTGACTTTTGAGCCTGTGAAAACGAGTTAGTGCTTCTAGATTGGTCGGGCGGGAGGCGGCGGGGATGGGCGGGTCTACCGCCCATGGAACACTTGTTCTTACTCATCCGGCTCGAAAATGGGATTTCGGCGCTATCCTCATCGACTGAGAGCTTAGTGGTAGCTTAACTCGTGGTCTAACTTACTAGGCCTGTGCGTGCTGCGGTCGGACATGCAACGGTAGTGGTAGCCCTCGCGAGGCGGTATATGAGGCGATCGTGAGGGGGGGGGGGGGAGCGACAATAACCTGGACATACTCGTTACTGTTTGATATGACAGTGATTGAAGCAGCGAGGGGGATTAGCGGGGGGGGAAAGTAATTATAAACAATGTATATACTCGATTACTGGTTCCCTTGAATAGATGCCCGAGCTCAAACGGATTGCCAGCGTTTGATGAGGTCGAAAATGTCATGGATGAAGAAATGGTACGGAAGGAATGTCGACATTGTTCGAGGAAATCGGGTGGAACAGGGGGGGGGGGGGAAGCGACAGGCAGCCGCGCCGTCAAAAATCGAGAAGTTAATAGCGATGCGCTATCTCCCCTCAAGGGTCAAGGCGTGAAAAGTAGTGTAACCATGGGAGGGGGATGTTGTTGACGAAAACGAGTTGGATGACTCGACGTAAACTAGGGGATGGGGGCAGAGCCAAGCTAGTTTTATGGGAGAGAAGACACGACCTCTGCGCGATACCATTCGTGTAAAGTGCGGTCAACAAGCATGTAAGGGAAGACGGACGGTACGATAGGAGAAGTCGATACGTACAATCCAGTCTAAAAGCCTCTAGGAGAGCCGTGTCAAACGCACTCCCGAGCTGGTGCGTATATGGCCGGGCGCATGCTTGGGGTTGAATTTTCCAAGGGGAGAGGGCGGCGCTGTAGATATGGCCGTGAATCCAGACAAGAAACTTTGTGGGTCCAGTGGCCCGGGATTCGCCAATGATGTTGGGACCCTTTGGTTCGACCCGGATACACCACGTGTTCGTTTGCATCCGCCCCGGGCTTCCGTCCACCAACTGTACCTCGCGCCACTATAGTCCGCATCCTCGTCTTCGCTCCACTGCCTCGCAGCCGCTGACACGGCCGTCCCCACTAGCAATATGCTCCCGCCATGTTGATGACACCAGTATCATAGACCCCGTCCATCCAGTCTTCGACTTCTGGCCATGCAATACGGCTCTTCCACTTCCGCCTTCTCGGCCGGTATCGTCGATCCTGAGCCAGACATTTAGGTGAGCCCGGTGTATTCGCGACGCCTCGTACCGCTGCATCAATCTGATCATCTCTGGCGTTATGCGAACCTTGTTAGCGCCCTTCAGCCCCGCTTCACGTCCTGGATATGAAGGTGCTCGGGCGCCTCCCTGCTATAAACACCGGCCGTGCCCGTCTCGTGGATGCACTTGGCGTAGTGTGATAGCATGTGGACCCGGGAATACGATCGAACCGTTAGTTGCGCTTGCACACCTTCGCCTAGACTAGCGTTTTTAAACTGATGTATCTCTATGCGCCAGGGCAACCAACCGACGTCTTTGTCGGTCGTTCGGGATGCGTGCGTACTCCAGCTAGATCAGGGTCAACCTCATATCGGCTAGCCACAATCGGTGGGTGCTGTTTCGCCACCTTCGGCTTACCTGCCCGGTCCACTGCTCGCTCAGCTTGCTGATGCCTTTCCCAAAGTGTCGTATCTCTCTGCTTCGGGCGTCGCCATGAACCAGTGGTCCAGTTGGCCTTTTCCCTCCAGCTTGTGTATCCACCGCACGAGGTGTGTTTTCACCATGCCCCGGTGCATCTGGTATAATAGGCCTAGCATCAAAGCAGCGGCGAAATAGACGCTGGGTAAATTGGCCCACCATAGCCACCACGGCTTAAGGCCCAATTCTCCGAATTCTCCTAGGTCGCTGGTCTGAACTACACCTCTTGGGTTCTCGACTAGTTCGGGATTGTGCGCGCCTCTGGTAACCGCCCCACCCCGTCTCTTTCTGCACGCACTTCGTATACCCGCCCTGCGAAATACCCCATCATGCACTGTTCGGGCCGGTACCTAGCTACACCCACGACGATTAGGTAACTGCGCCAGAATCGCCCATCAGCACATTGCATCTCAACGCCCTCTTTCGACGCCATATGGAGTGGTTTAGTGACGATTTCCATCGACCGGTAAGCGGGATTATTTTTCAGGTGGGCCTTTTCGTTTGCGTTCGCAGCGTTGTCCAAGTTGTCGACACGTATATAGGCAAGCAGAAACATAGCATGTATTGTCGGGGTTGGTGTACCGATTTATCGATATTTGCTAGACATAAATAACGGAGTATACCTCCTGTCCACGAAATCACCGACAAGTGCGGTCGGTCCGATGCGATCATCAAAGGGACAACCGTTGCCGACTTATCCGGTATTCGCATCTATGACCTGTAAGTACTTATTCTTCAATTTGAATTATTAACTCACTTGTGTTCTCCACCGCCAATTGGCAGTCCATGGGTTACCCTATATTTGGCTCCGGCGGTCGGCGGTCATCCAGCGTCGCACCAGCGCACAATGCATAGAGTCCTTAAAAGCTGGGTTTGCCACTATATCCAAGCCGACTTTGCCGGTATTTCATGTTGACAGGTACGAGTGGGTGTCGGTTTGCTCATCTATTTTCGTGATGATTTTGTAGACATCTCACCCCGGTTCATGCGGTAATTTATCGATGCTATCTATGAAACGCTTGGTTCGTCTTCAAGGGAGCCCTCCCCGTGTACAAGACGCACTTGGTGAGTGCGAACTAAGGTCAAAACAAATATTACTTACCAAGCGAGTTTGCAGCCGCTTATCGCCCCCCGTAGCAGTGGCCAGTCGTCATTAACAATTCGCCGGTGTCAAAATGGAAGGGGGTTTCCGAGGTTACTCGCGCCGGCCACAGGTATTCATCGAGGTTGGGTGTCCGAACAACTTTGGCATTAATCGGAGCGCCGGTGAGCAAAGAAAGGCTCGACGAAACCTTTCTCCTAGCCAAACCGGAGACGTCGGCCGTTCCTTAAGATGCCCGGCGGCGGAAAAGGTCCACATGTTGAATCCGGTGCGTGCACATGTTGGGGTAGTACTGTGGCCTCAGCATCTGACCCAGAATGACCGGTAGACATGGGCTCGCATCTTGACGTCACGGTTCGCTGGGCGGCCTCCGTCCAGCCACTCTCGCCTCCATCCCCAGTTCCCTCATCCCTGCTTCCCGCCTCGATCCCGGCTGCAGCCCTTGGCCCCTCCATCTGGACCCCACCCTCCACTGCCTCAATCTCCGTGTCAGACTGCGTGCGCAAATCTTCCCTTGTCTCAGGGCACAGATACAAACGTTGATTGGAACTCGGCGTTCGACATGCGTTCCATGCGTTCGACCTTTTCTTCCCCCTTCTGGCAGCTCATGCGCAAGGCAGGGTGCTGAATGCAACCCGCTTCAGAGTAAAATATGCGCCCGTAGTGGCGGCAAGGGAATAATTAGTTTATGCTGGCCAGGGTCGCGTTCGTCGAGTCGACTGGTCTGGTGGCACGATAGGAGGTGCATCTTAGCGTTTGTCTGCGACCTGGAGTTAGTATGTTTTCCAAAGTCGCGAATGCTTGCTCATTTCATTAACGCCTTTCGACCATTAGTACATGCCTGCTCCGTGACTAGTCATGAGCGGCCAGCATTTGTGCGCAGAGAAAATCTCTTGGGCGCTGTGGCATTAGCCTTTCTGATGCCGATATTTCAGCCCAAATACGTTAGCATGATGTAAGTTCAGCTACTGTTCTCTCCTTACGGTGTTTGGCTGAAGAAGACTAACTGCAACCATGGGCCCCACAGCCCTGAATCGATGTGGCGTGTGGCACATGAGCACTCAGCATATTCTTGGGCTGGATCTCGGTATGCATTTTAACTCCATAATTTATTCATACAGCGAGCTTAGGCTAACACCTCTTATTGTCTTCTAGGCGTGTACACCACACGGATCTCAGACGCTACGCTGCTACGTTCCCCCTCCCCCCAAATTGCAATCATTACCCTTCCACTCCACTATAGACACCACCGGAAATACTCCCGTGCTTCATGCACCCGCCTCTTTAGCCTCGTTCTCCTCCTAACCTCGCCGATTGTATCCTACCCCATTTCACCCCTTGATTCGGAGATCCCTGGTGACGATGTCCCCAAGGCGACGACTGGATGGGCACAAGTATTGCATCCAGCTACTACTCAGCCTACAGCTCGACCCCGGGCCACGGGTCTGGAAGCACAACAAATGTGAGATGGTACGGGGGCAGTAAGGGTGAGCGAGCTTGGGTTTAACTTGCCGGGTAACCTGTACGCCATCTAGCTTCCATATTAATAGTTTGCTGACTCAAGTATGGTCCCTTGTACCGCCGTGCAGAGGTTCGTTACCAGCGCAATAAGTCAGAACGGCAGCGCCGCGATGACCTCCGTGGGGGCTTTGCTCCCTTAAAGTGCGTCTTCCCTGCGTCCAACCAACGACGCTCCAAGATGTCATTGGTAGACCGAGCCGTTCACATGTGTATTTATTCTTGACTGATGTTCGCTAACTTACGCAGTGGTAGCTCACATTCAATATCTTGAACTACTTACAGATCAGATGCAGGACGGGCTCACCCATCTAAACTGGAGGTCATCCGCCTGCGACCATCTTAGCGAGACCCTCATGCTCAAGGTTGCTGGGTGCTTTTCTTCCCAATCTCCACTTTGAGCACTCATCAGGCAATCTGGATCTCCGTGCTCGTCTATATCCATTGCCATGTTTTTCCGACTTCTCTCTCAGTCGTTGTGTGCGTGCTTGGAGTTATGCTCCCTATTTTCGCTGGCTAACAGGATCTGGACTATCTTCTGACGGATTGCTCTTGGATCGAGGATGAGCGGCGCTTGCGCCGTCGTCTCCTGTTGGTCGTTCTTTATAGCCTTTGATGGGCGGTCGTCGGCTCGTTGTGGTTAGTGGCCGAGCCGCCGAGCATTGACATTGGGTTGGAACCTGGCTGTTCGCTAGTCGGATCGCCTCATCTCACCTTTGTCCCGCGCGTTTGAAGGATGGAGATAGGAGCCGGTTACATTCGTTTCGCTCTCGGTGGGGTAAGTGCTTGCACCTGCTTCCCGTCAGCCATCCGCTTCTTGTCGGTTTCCGTAAATCCTCGTGCTGAGTTGGCCCTCTCAGGCGTGATTGGTTTAGCTTTTGATTGACGCCACTCATCGGCGACTAGCTCGTCAGTGCACAGTTTGCTATTCCCGTACCACCGCCTCCTGCCTGTGAGTTGCCAGTCTATGCTTCGTACCATCTCTTGTTCCTCACCCTCTTCATTCTCGACTGTACCATCCTAACCTTTAACACCCACTTACATCGCTGTCTACTGTATTCCTGAATACGATCTGTCGATCCACACCACGGGCGAACTGGCATTCGGGCTTGACTACGGTCCCGTTTTGGTTCTTGCCCTCCCTTTCCCTCCTCCGCGCCTTTTCCCTGTATGGTTAATTGTTTCGTTACTCCTACACGGAACTCTGTTTGATCAGCTGGCGACTCGCACGATTCTGGATTGAGCGCCCCGTAGGACTCGATGCCAACTCCCACCCCTTGTTTCCACCCATCTCGCTCCCGCATCCTGTTGGACAAACAATATAGAATCGACTGAGTATGTTCACTCTTTTCTATTCTTACTCGTGCTACGCCGAACCACAAGGTTAAATAGCCAGTGGCCAAAATTATATGCGGAAAATACATGGACGCAACTAAATCCTTGGGGGCGCGGAACGGCAGAGCCATATTCGACTGAATTACACATGTGAGTTATTGGTATTATTGTACGATCTGGATGTGGCCGCATTGATTCGGGCGGTTCTTGTTTCATTTCGAACTTGACGAGTTTGAAGTGTTTAATGACCCCCCCTGGCCGATTCGTGACTTCATGGTCATGATGTTGGAGCCATCGGCTAATAGTCGGTCCCCACTCTGCCGTAAAGGTAAGTGCACGACAAAAATAGATATAGTAGACTCGCTCACTACTATTACCAAAGCCAAAGCAGAAAGTAATAACGTTAGTCGTGGCAGCGAAATCAATAACCAGGCTGGCAACGATAATGATTCGGTCAAATGTGATGTACATTGCTACCTGCTCTACTATCAGGACGCATGTAGGGAGCGTTGGATGCCAGCACCGCATCTGCGCCGGCGCCGTAATATCCAACACCTGCCCCCCGCGTCTACGCCTACACTCGCTCCTATATCGGCGCCGGTCCCTTCTTCCACACCGCCGCCTGGTTCGACAGCTCCACCTGCCTTGGGGACCGTCCCTAGGTGACAGCCTAGGTCGCGCCCAAGGCTAAAGCCGAAGCCAAAGGCGACCACAACTAGATAGCGCAAGCGAATGGGCGGACCCGAGGACGAGCCCGATCCACAACCAGGCGAACCCGGAGCACAGACTCGTGGCATCGCCGAGATAAAACGGTCGACCTGCTCTTTGCTGAGGCTTTGTAGGCCCATTTCACCAATTGGCTTTTTACGAGCCCCTGGTATCGTACGTGCGAGATGTCGGGCGTGACACGCTGCAATGCCGGTATGTGGTAAGTGCGCTCACCACGGCCACACGGGTTGCAGCCCAAGCTCATTCACCCAGCTTCTGTCGCCGTGCTCTAGGCACGCATATATCGCGGTCAAAGTCTCGATCTTCGTGCGTGATGGCGCGGGGTCATTGCAATCGCCTCGACCTCGGCACTTTTGCTTGCCCTTCGGGCACCCCGATAAGATGATGCAGGTCATCAGACACTGCTCCTGTAAGTTGAGCGTCGAGGCTGCTACCACCGGATACGCCTTTCGGTGCCCACCATCAGCGCACAGCGCCTTCAATCCCTCCTTGGACACAACTATGAAAGGCTCCAGATATCACCTTCTCCATGACCCGGTGAGTTAGCTAGTTTCAGAGCCGCGCTCGCAGCGTGGGATCGGTCACGGGTTGGAATTTGCCGACCGGCAGGTAAGCTAGCAGTACCGTGGTTTACCTGCTTGGTTAGCATCATACCTCCTTTTTGATATTTTCTAGGCTGCTGTATACGGAATACACCTGCTGGCCGCCTGACATGGCCGAGAGCATCGTTCGGTAGCTGCGCGATGGTCCCCGACTTGTCCGGTAACCGCAGCCTGGTGGGTGATCATTAGGTAAGCCGCTCCTGGCCTTGCAACGACGTTTACCCACTTGCATCCGCCACCACCCCCGCTGTTCGCCTCACCATATACCCGACACTTGTCACCCTCCGCCGCGAAGAGTTGCTCCGGTGTGTAGCTCGTGTGATTCCTGAGGTTCGAGTTTGCCAGCAGGTCACATAACGTGTCCGCGACGTGTCGCGTAAAAAGGTAAGAGTTGTACTTTCCCTGTGCCGGCTCGTTCAAATCGATCCTAAAGGCGTCCCACGCGGGACCGTGCGATCACCTGTCGATATCTACGATTACCGTTCTCCCAAGGAACCAGCCCTCGAATACAATTATTCGTGCGTCCGCTCTCACGTGGTTTTAGGGCTGCTTACCAATCGACTTCTCAGATGTGCGTCTTGGCCTGTATATGTAAGGCCTATGGTCATCAAGAGCTCAGCAGTCTCGAAGTTGTCGAGATCGCCAGGTTTCCCACCGAGGCCATATATGCGCCCAGATCTAGTGCCTCGACCACTCTGTCCTCGATAGGTGCGCCTGCACGAGGGTCCGGGAACGGTTTGACAAAAAAAAGGCGCCTTGCATCGAATACAAGGGTTGCGCTGCCGTGCTGCAGGGGGAGGTAGAGGTGGGAGTGGTTCGGGGGCCGCCGGGGGTGGAGGACTCCGGGTGAATGACTGGCGCTCGAGGGCTGGTCTTGAGCGACTGGGTTTGGCGTTGGCTCTCGCACCCAGAGCATCCTCCTATCGTTCTCGGCCGCAGCAGAAAGTCCTCCAGGATTGAACTCACACTCTTTATCTCGCCCACAACTCGGTCTGTAAGATATGCCGGGATCGCCCGGACTCCGATCGTGATTTATGAGTGCGGTGGAAGCACGGGAACACTTTGGAGCGGTCAGTGCTATCGCGAACATATGATCCCTCGTTGACCATCTTGCATGGCCATCATAGCGCGCACGTTCTAGCAAAGACAAGCACCGAGGCATGGAGAAGCTGGAACTAACGAGGCACACATGCACTCCCCCACTCAGTGAATTTGCCCTAATCTTGCACGGATATTTCGTGAACACTGACGAATTTCCCTCTGGTGTCGCGAATCCGATCCGGTGGTTGGCCCTCTTGCTAGCCGCCAACAGTTAGCGTTCATATTGGCGGCTCTCCGGTGGGTCCGCTGCGCCGATGTTCACGGCTGAGGCATGCGCTAAAATAGTTAACCGTTACCCAGCTTGAGTCTGATTGTCCTACGACCAATCCTACACCAGCTAGGGGTGTCTCGGTTGAACGGCACGGGTGTTTGCAATGATTGTTAGCACGTATTTTACCGGTCAGGAATAGCCTGGATGCCCTTGTGGTAAGCGTCACGTTCAATGTCCCAACTTAATCCTGCAACCTTTCCTGTTTAGGGTTTACCAGTGCCCTTCTTACGGTCGACCGGTAAACCCCGGGACACACTCGGGGTCGTCGTGCCAAATGATGTAGTGCAGTTCTTGCTCCGCCGGCTATTGTTCCCTGACCCATGGGATCAATGTTACGGTGAGTGGTGCGCAACTTACCCAACGACTTTATCCGACTTAATTCTTGGCGGCATCAGATGTTTGATTTGTGTGGCTGGGACTCGAAGTTCACTCGAAGCTGTGTTCGTTCGAACCTTTCCAGGTATGTAAGTGCCAATGTTCCCAAATCTGGTCACCCTACTTGGTAGCAGAACTAGCCTACGTAGTGCACAATAGCAAAACATTTCAGAAATTGAACAAAATTTTCTCTAGTCGACCAATCTACTATATTCAAACGGTGCAGCGGGATGTACAAACGCGACCGAGGAGCGAAAAGGATAAGCGTGAAATGAGACCCAGATAATTCTAGAACCTCAGGGTCTCAACGTCAGAAAGTGTACTGAGGAATACAAAACTGTACTACACTTGTCACATGATTTTGTTACTGTCGCGATCGAGCGTAGCATTTTAGACCCCCGGAGTGACCTTGCAGTAGCAAGGTTATAGATTACACATACATCTGCCATCCTGGTCCGACTCTGCCGACTCTGGAGGGGCTTCCAGAGTTGCCGGAGTCTTTAGAGACTCTCAGCTTGTGGTTGAAGCTCTTCCAGACCGCCTCACAATCCACGAAGATATCCTTTGTTCATACTTGTTTGTAATTTACCGCCTATGTAATTAATTATGAATCCATTCCCGTCCACGGCCCACTCCCATTCTATATAGCAAAGCCCGGCCACAGTGGCAAAGCCCAACTATATAGTAACGCCCGGATTTATAGCAGCCGCCCGCCGCCGCCCAACCGGCTCCCCTCACGGGGTAACATCCGGCGTTGATCCAATGCCCTCGCGCCGTCGGCGCCGATTACCCTAAGCTTAATCATTCGGCCCTGCTACCCCCTATCCCCTCCCCCTGAGTTCCGCGCGGCCGGTGCTGCCTTACACACACCTGCGCCGTGAAACGGCAGTGTTACTGCTTTGTCTTATCCTGGACTACTGATGCACTGCAGGTGAATGTGTTGATTGACGAATAGTCACGGTACGTAGGTAAATACAGGAGAAAAAAGGCACGTGTACTAGCTGTAACATCAACAATACATCCGTACTGAGGTGTGAAGTGGCGGGGCGGGGGGAGCAAAAAGTGGGAGCGGGCAGATGGTGCGGGGGGAGCGGGAGGTCCGAGAATAGATTAAATAAAGTCGGAGAGCCTAATGATATTCGAGCTGCCGAAGCGGGGCGTTATCGCATGGCACGGCGACCGCGGTCTTGTGCTCGCCGAGCATAGATACCTAGGCGTACGAGCATGGATCACAAGAGTTGTCGATGTAGAAGATCCATGTGATTAGTAGAACGTAGTAGTACCAAGTAGAATAGAATGGAACAAACCAGATGGTAGTCAAGTGCGCCGCGCGAGTATATGCGCAGTAGATACATGCATGAGTCACTCTAAAAGTCATAAGATATGAATAAGGGTCTCTATGCTCTGTGCAAGGTAAATCTACTGAATTTTAGTAAAGATTCAAGGGAATTTATGATTTCAGCTAAATCTGTACTAAATCCATGCATTTCATCAAGAGAAGAATTTCGGTAAACATTATGCTGGAATTCCCACATCAAAATCATGAGCACCGGATGCTAGATTTTGGTCGAACTTTAGGGAAAACATAGGTTGAAACTAGTCATATACATTACTCTAAAAATTAGTATGAGTTCAGCTGAAAAATGGTACACCTTCAATGGAAAACTAAGATCAAATTTTCGATTGAGTTTAACCGAAAAATAGTTCTACCATGGCTGCAAAACTTCACCCAAAATTCAGCCCAACTTGAGGGGGAAATAGTATGCACTACAAAGAGAATGATAGGCCAAAGTTCCCCTATAGTTCAACCAATAAGTAGTTTGATTATGGCTGTGAGTATCATGATGAAATTGGGGATGAGTCAAAGGGAAAAACGGTACACGCAGCAAGCAGGAGCCAAGGTTACATTAAAGATTCATTGACATTCAACAATAGGTGATACACAGATAACGAGCAGTGAAGGAACTCGGCTATACATGCAAACATCGTTGACGACGAATCACAAGTTTGGGCTGGCTACTCACTCCACAACTGTACAGCGTATCAGTCCTCTTCCCTCAGTGCTTCAACGAGATCAACCCGGCCCACAATTGTGTTTCGGTCAGCGATGTACCACGTACCGTCGGTTGCCTGTACACGTCCAACAAGGCGCACGATTTCATCGACACCCACAATCTCGGGGTTGGCAAGTTTGTTGCCCAGTAGACGATTTTAATAAGATTCGAGTCTCGCAGGAGCGAGAATGTGGGAATGGGCTGGATCACGGCGATAATGATAGGGTCAAGTATGGGGGCTGTTATGTTGTCAGTTAAGCTCTGGAGGAAGTTGGTATCAATAACAATGAATTGTTGTACTTGTCCGTATCCTTCAGTAACGTGTTCGATTTCCCTTGGTTTTTTCACATCGCAACGGTCAACATGGGTAAAATACTGTCGGGTTGATGTTAAGGCTGATTATTGACCCAATAACAAGTGCTTAACTCCACGTACGACGCGTCTCACTCCATGGTCTCCGTGGTAGGCACTATCTCGTTGCCACGGTAGAGGTCACCCGGCCCGGTGTTAAGCACAGCCTGCATTCGGCCCTACTGAACGAACTGGTGCGTAGAGAGACGGCGCTGGATAACCTTTGTGTTCACATCTGTGATGGGGCTTAGGTAGTTCGCCAGTAGACGGTGAAGGGATGGGGGGAGAAATCGTTGAATCTGTGGTTGGATGAAGGCGGAGGCGGGGAAGTAATCGTAACGGGTTCCAGTGATAACGTTTTGATGACGTTGCTCGAGGTTGAGTTCGTCTTCGAGGCGGTACATTGACTTGATCTGTGAGAGCTGTGCAACCGCGAGCACACGCCGGTCTAGACTCGAGAATGGAAACCGCCGGCTCTTCAGCGAGCGTGCCAGACCGCCGCAGAATCGCTCCATTGGGAAGGCCCAGAAGCACCACACTGGGCCCATCGCGAGGATATCGTCGGCAATGTGGAGAAGGGAGTGGAGCGAGAGCGTGCACGCGCGTAGGCGGTTAGGTCGAGTTTGATAGTATAATCTAATTAGCATTAGTAAGTATATAACACAGTAAATACGGTGAGTGCAGAAAGAACTCACCGCTCATAGCCTTGTACCCATCGTGCAAACCCTTCCCGTACCTTGTCGATGTCCCCTCGCTGAATCTCGAGATCGAGGCAAACATTCATTAGTCGCACGAGCTCAATAAAGTGGTGATAGTAAACCGAGCGCTTGAATTGACCTCGGAGGAGCGCCGGTGCGAGCAGGGTTGCGAAAATTGTCGTGCTCTCCGCGGTGCTCTGATGCCGTTCTGTCGCTAGGTCTGGGACACGGCATCTAAATCTGGAGGGAATCGTCCCACCGTTTGCAGCGCACGCAGCTCCTATGGCTGACCAAGTGTCGGAGTCGAGAATATAGTCTTCTTTTCCGGAACCAAAGTGTGCCATTCGCCTAGAGTGTGTCCATAGATCGATGAGAATCGGGATGACGTTTTCGAATACTGCGTGCATAAAATCGTGTGGGAATGAGGTTGGGAACTCGAGAGATGATAAGCGCGTGAGAGGTGAAAGACCCTTGAAACCAAACAGCTGGGCGCGCCGATCGGCTATAGTCTTGGTTGCGGCAGCTTCCACCTGTTCCGCATGCATGAGGAACTCGTCGTGTGTGCGCAGGGGCAGATTGAGTGCGTCATATTCGCGTGGCTCACGACCGCCTACAGAAAATGGCCGGGAGAGGGGGGTGGAGTTGGTTCGATGCTTCTTGGCGCCAGATGGCTCGCGGCGGGGATTTAGGACTCTACGAATGCGACAGGCACGACAGGGAGACTTGCCATTGTGCCCCTTCATGGACATAAGCTTTGCAACGGCCGGCATATCGCCAAAACAAACGAGCAAGTGCGCGTGGAGCTAAAACGGCCGTGATTGGAGTGTGTTGTAGGCGGGAATGCCGCGTGCGAGGTCTTGCATTTCCGAGATGAAGGGTTCGAGGAATGTACCAATCTCCTTTGGTTGCTTCGCGCCGGGGATGACACCGAGGCACAACATGTTCTCAAGCTTGAACCGGTCCTTGGGGGCTAGGTTATAATTAAACAGGAGAAGCGGCCAACAGGTTTTCCGTCGGGATTTTAATGGCCCAAAGCCGTCGGCGGACAAACCAAGAGCAATATCGGTCGCCTGGGAAAAAAGGTTGTGCGGGAGGTTTTCGCCATTGACAGAGACGCGGCGGCCGCAAAGTTTCCGATAGTATTCTCCGTCAAAGATATCAGAGAGGACACTGGCGCATGGACGACGTTCACTTCGGTACAGTAGCTCGCGAACCTTGCCAGGGTCGCGAAAGAGGTTGATTAGGCGAGGGATGAGAGGGATATAGCGGAGCTGTTTCAGTGCTACGTATTGTGAATTGTATCGATTTTCCCCGCAGTGGGGACACTTGTTGAGTAAATCGTAGTGGTCAGTGAACGCGATGCAAGAGTTTTTGCAACAGTCGACGAGTATGCCACGAATCCCAGCCAGTACTGCCATCCGTGATTTCGTAATGCGGTCATTCGGGAGAGTGTTGATCTCGGGGAATGCACGCGGGAGTTTGTCGTATGCCCTGGTACTAATGTCGTTGCCCACTTTGTAATTGAGGCCTCGGACGGCTAAATAATCAGTTGGACAGAGTTTTCGACCTACAACCTGCATAAGTCAGCATCCACTAGCATTAAAGACAAGCCCGGGCTATTTACCTTCTCGTCGGGCTACTTGGGCCTCAAGCTCCTGACCAAGGAAGTCCGCGGACGAGATTCCGTTGAGCCGAGGCAAACCCGTTGCTAGTGTCCGGCCTGGTGGAACATTGTCGAGATCGGCCTCTTCTTCATCGTAGATGAGAGGGTCGCGTAGGTGTGGATGAACTAGCCGCGGGATTTTGACAGCATTTTGGCCCGACGGCCCAGCCCCGGGTGTATCAAAGAAGAAATCGGGGTGTTGGGTGCTGGATCCCCGTGGCATCCGGCGTTGGTGTTGCTGGCTTGACCGGACACAGTGTCCGAGTCCGACGGTGATTTTAGCGGCTTTGACCGAGCAGCATAATAGGCTCGGAAGTGTGGAGTGTCGGGGGGAGGGGTGGATGGTGGTTTACGCTGAAGGCGAGCTTCGGCTTTCGACCGCCGTGGGCTAACATTATACATGCGTTGGAGCGCGGGACTGGTGTCGTCGTTGAATTCCTTGAGCTTTGGGCATCTGCCGCGAAGATGCCGGCGAACCATTTTGCGCGTGCCCCACTTATTGCAGATGGGGCAAGACATCTCTACCAAGCGACGCCGTTTAGGAGGCATTTGAGACTTAGACAGGACACTTAGCATAGGAATAAGGGAAAACACCTATTAAAAAGGACTTACCGACCAAACCAGAGTGCAGGAAGATGCGATGGGATATTTGCAATGTGCAGCCTGAGGTCAAGACTTGGAATAATAGGAGCATACGAGGGTAGAGCGTAGCAAACGAGGCAGTTTGAGCGGGAAAGGTGGCAAGGAGGACGGTAAATTATCGCATAAGTGAGAAGCTGGGTATGTACTGCTATGATGCAAACTACACCGATGGGCGTAATCTCTATGTGCTCCAGTGTCGGGAACGTGCAGATTGCGGGCGCCACGGCTGATGTGGGGTGCATGAAAGAAGGCAAGGTCGCTTTTTGTTGGAACAAACGAAACAAGCGAGGGTTAGTGGGGCAGATTAACCAAAACAAAGACACGTACCCGGAAACACCCATTAAGTGCCTGTGTGCACCCACAAGCCAACACTACCAAAAAATAAAACAGTAGTCGGAAATTGGCTAGAAAATCTGGGTAAGAGTACATTGGTAACTAGTGCATTAATATGGAGATATAAGAAGAGTTTACACAAAATTAGGGAAACTCAAACCGAGCGGCCGCCTCAGATCGCGCTCCCAGATGACGACATCGGGAGATATACGGATTGCAACGGGCCAAATAATGGAGCAGAGAAAAGCGAATATGATATGGGTCTAGATCACCCAGTATCGAAATGAGTTAGACCACTTGATTCGGGATGAAAACTTACCTGAGACGAGCGTTGAGTTGTGGAGTTCACCAATATTCACTGTAGAATAGGGGTGTTATAAGCAGAACATTGGCAAATGATAATCAAATGAGAGGTTGAACGTAACGAAGACTTACTATTTAATCCCGAGAGTGGGCAAAAGCTGGACTAAAATGGTGTGGCTGGAGGCAGCCATCTCGAAGCGGGAACGCCAGTTGTTTTAGGGGGAAAGCGACTAATCACATGGGCGCACCGTAGAGCACATGCAATATTAGCAACGACCCAAGTGAGTGTGAATCGTTAGCTAATGCGTGTATTGGGTCAAGAACAGCTTACTACCTCATACAGGCAGCATGTATGGCAAATACCCCTGCAAGATTGCGAGGCACGGCCGTTGCCAACGGTGAGAGCCATCAACGGTGAGAGCAAGATGAATACCCACCTTCTTGGCGGTCCACGAGGCAGCGGTGGTGTTGCGAGCGTTGCCGATACTGCAAGAAAGGAGGAGCGGCCAAGTCGAAAATGGGAGGCAAACAGTCACCTGGCCCGATGATCAGCCACGTGACATCATCCGCGCGCCGGATGCAAATGTTGACGAGCCACGATGGTGGTGGCTCCAACTAGCCGACGATAAAGAGGGACTTGTGCTCGTACGTACAACTCGCGCACGCTTCCACGTCCCATCCACATAGCGTGTGCACATTTGCTAACACTCTCTATTGCCGATTTTCTTTAATACTTTTAACTCAACCATGGCGCCCTCGAACAAGAAAGTCAACGCTGTCGTGGCCAAAAACACAACGCGCAATCGCTTCGAGTCCTCGCGCCTCAAGACAGCCAATGCGGCTCAGGCAGCCATCGTCAAGGCCCGCGCCGATAAGAAGCAGGGCCAAGTGGCACGGCGGCAGCAACGCAAGGACCAGAACGACGAGGATTTGCTCGTTGAGCAGGAGCAAGAGACCGAACGCGAGAGGCTGTTACGCGGTAAGTTCAACAAATTTTCGTTCTCCCCTTTGCCACATATCCGCACACACTTACCCCAATTTGCTCGGATTGTAGAAAAAGCACTCGCTCTCTCAAAGCTCAGCGCTGACCTCCAACGTCAACTTGATTGTACTCGCGCTCAGCTACTTGAAAAACAAGCAAGCACGGTCGACCCACCACCACCGATCCCACGACCTAAGCGGTTGACCGGGTTTGAGATCCCCGAGTTCCGCGACCTCACAGGGCTGTCCGCGGGCACAGGCGACCTCGATATCGATGATCGATGGCTTGCAATACTGGTGAGTTATCGGCATATTACAGTTTGTCTTCCGTATCTTGATATCTTACGCAGGCTATTGTTCGCGACTTGATTGCGAAGTCGGACTTCGACATGGGATTTCCCATTGGCAAGCAGGATGCGGGTAAATTTGGCACGGCTACCACAGTTGTACATTTTTTCTCCCGCTCCTCTATTGTTTACTCATAAATATTACAGATATACGACTTAATCCCCGAGCTGCAACCATGCGTGAACAACTGGGGCGCCGAGTACTTGCTCAAGTCCAGGTTTACCCACCGTCGTGGCCACCTAATGGATAAGGCAAGGAAACGGCGCGTGGCAAAGGAGAGGCAGGGTGAGGGGAAGGGGAAGCAACGCGCTCAACCGCAGCGTGCTAAGTTGGTGAAGGGAAAGGGACACCGTATCATTGCGGCGGATGGCGACGGTGATGATGGCGAGGGCAGTGAGCATGGCGAGGACGGTGAGGAGGGTGACGGTGAAGATGGCAACAGTAGGGACAGCGAGGATGGCAGGGACGGCGGGAACGGCGGGGATGGCGAAGGTGGCGACGGCGGCAAGGGCGGCGAAGGGATGGTGGAAGTCCAGGCTCTTGGCGACCCTGAAGACGACGATGACGAGGGGGAGATGGAGGCGGTAGTGAAAACCCTCAAGAAGCTGGCATCGAACAACTCCCGCCTCGCCGAGCTGGGCAAGAAAAAGGACGAAATGCTGGCAAAGAAGGCGGCCGACGACAAGGAGAGGGCGAAGGTGAAGAAGGAGTTGGTGTTGTCGTCGTCGTCCCACACCGCAGAGCTCGAGGCGTTGAAGTCGAAGATCCGAGCGAGGGAGAAGGCAGAGCGCCCAGTGGCCCTCCAAGGCGATGACGACTACGATAGCGACAACGACGACGATAACGCTGCTGCTGCCAAGCGGGCAGTAGCGAAGAAGAAGAAGCTGGACGAGAACATGGCCTTGATGACGGCTTATTATTTTGCACGTTTGGACCAGGATCGCCAGCGAGCAGGGACATCGGCAAAGGCGGGAAAGGCGATGAACGACGGCGAGGATGACGGCGAGGATGCCAACTACAGGCTCGTGCTCGATGATGACGATGATGAAGAGCCGGAGACGTACGCGATGTGGCAGGCACGGAGGAAGCTGCAGGCCAAGGCGGGGACAAGGGTGGGGGCGCGTGGGACAGCAAAGCAGCAGGGAGGCGGGGACAAGGACGAGGGTAATGCGGCGGGCCCGAAGGCGGCCGGCATGAGGAGCGCTCCCGACGGAGAGGATGGACAGGTCCCTACCAGCGCCAAGAGGAGGAAGCTCGAGGCAAAGGGGGTGGAAGAAAGCCGCAGCGATAACGACGATACTCGGGGGTTGGCTGAGCACGAGCAGCGCCGTGTGGCCAACATCAAAGCGATGGCTCAATCCAAAGCCGACGCAAAGCAAGCGGCCGTCCAGCAAGCTGCCTACGCAAGCAAGGCGCCAGATCATATGGCGAACAAGTCCCCTCGTCCCCCGCCAAGTAAGTACTGCTTTCACTTCGACGCGGGCCAAGCTAACCGTCCCACGCCACAGACCAAGTCTCCGTCCCCAAGTACGCATCAACATATTCTCCGTCTCTGCGGTCACAACGGTTCCGACAAGTCGACACTCATGCATGCTATCATCAACGGGTGGGTTTAACTCGAATTAACGATTCATTTTTATTGATCTTTTGCTCAGCTAAGTCGAGGGCTTCCCGTCGCCCGACGAAGTTCGCACCTTTTACGTCGAGCACGACATTGACGGCTCGGACGCAGAAACATAGGCCCTCCAATTCATCCTCCAAGACAAGCGCGTGCTTTGGGGCCAAAAGGAAGTCATCGAGTCCCTCGACTTCAACAACGAGCACCAGGGCCAGGCCATTGGTTCGCTCTCTAATGGCCGGAAGATGAAGCACGACCTCGCCCGCGCCATGCTCTTCAAGGCCGATATCCTCTTGCTGGACGAGTTGACTAACTACTCGGACGTTGTCCTGGTGCCGCCCGCACGTCATTTGTCTGGACGAGCCAACCAACTATCTCGGTCACTAATCGCTCACTGCCCTGATCGAAGCACTCCAGGTGTTCGGGGCGGTGTACTCGTGATTGCGAGAGCTTGTGCAAGGAGGTCTGGGCGATGCGCAACGGCCGTCTCGAGGCGTCTGGCCGCAGCTCCTGGGCACTCGTTGCCTGTGCCCGCCCGCCGGCTTTTATCTCGTAGCGTTGCTCTTGGGTCTCCTTCACTGGCTCTTTCGGCACCGCTTCCGCTGCGTCGCACGCTCTCTGGTGCGCATACATCGTGTCACCGTCCGGCACTGCTGATTCGCCCACGCCCGCGCTCGCCGGGCCACTCACCGTGGGAAGCGTTTCTACTGTCAGCGACACCCAGAATAGCGATCCGGCAACTTTTCCTTTTATTTCTCCCCACCATCTCTCTTCCGCCGCCTCCGTTCGCATCCTCTCACTCTGATCCCCACGGCTCTTGCCAACACACACGACGCATTGGCTAGGTCCTGGTAGCCACGTGAGCACGTATTCGTAAGTCTTTATTCGTTATTTTCTCTCTGTTCACGATGGTCCAGACTCACCCCTGTTCTTCCCTAGCCAGTGATTCGTGTCACACAACGCACAATGTGGTTTGGGTTGCCTGAGCCCAACCGCGGACTCCCTGCCTGCCACTGACGTATGTCCCTGCCTTCCAGAATACTCCTTCTACGTTCTTTTGTACTGGACAGGGGGTCGGGCACGTATTAATCAAAGCTTTATATGTGAGAACATAGTTTACATTCGGGGGCAAGAGGCGGGCGCACGGCCGCAAATGGAAAAGGGCGCGTTGGTCAGCGTCTCAATCCAAGCTCCGGGTATCACTCGGCGCGCTGTCCGCACTAGCGGATGCCGGATCGGCCCTACCTGACCCCTGCCATGCCCTACCGCATGCTTGCCAAAGCCCTATCTAAGCCTGGCCCAAGCCGGGACTGCTGTCTCGGGCTTTGGCTAATCAACAGTGAAGCGCCTAATTAGGTACTTGGCATGACCCACCTTGTAAATGGGCACAAACACCACGCTGAATAACCAACTTTAGGCCGAGGTTCCCACTCTCCCCCTCCCCGTGTGGTCACCTATCCCTGCTCCATTATTTACTCCACCCCCTCTCGACTTCGAAACTCCGAGACCTAATTACTCACTCATTTTTACCTCTTTTCCTATCATACATATTCAGCCACCTGTCCTTGTGTTTCTTCACTCCTTTTTCTTCCCTTTTTTTACATCGGTTTTCGCCCCCCCCCCTCAAGTATAGCCAACAACCCAGGTTGTCTTCTGGCTGCTACTAGCTCTATGACGGCATCCGAGCGACGTCAGTTCAGGGCGATTCAACGCCAGTTGGATCAAAGCCTTGTTCCAGTCCAGCTGGTGCTATCGAACGACTCTCTCGTCGCCCCAGCTTTCGCAACTGTAAATATGAATTTAAACCTGGGGAGCCGCCTGTGCTCGTAACGCGGAACAACGCCTTGAGCTCTGCGGTGCAGAATGTGCAGAATGGAACCCGCAGAATGGGAACATGCGGAGCGCACCACTTGCCCTGATTGTCCTTCCCCATTTTGAAGGCCATGAAGGTAAGTAAATATCAGCCGTTATTGTTTTTACGTAGTCACATCTAGCGTCGCTCCTTCAGATCTGTCGTGCTGACTCTCGGGCCGGTCTCAAACCTTGGCTGTTCAGCCACTCGTCTTTTCAACAATCCTACCACCAGTCTCTTCAATGACCCCGCCGCACCGGTCTCTCTGGTGATCCCCGTGCCGGACCTGGACAAGACTTCCTCGCAAACCGGGACGCCGATTGATGCGATGGGAGCAGCTCACCCGAAGACACAAACGAGTAGGCAGAAACCGAGGCGGGAATGGAGGAAATGGAGGCAGAACGGCAAGTGCTATTATTTTGTGACAGGAAGATAAATCAACCGGTGAGTTTCCCCACATCAGGACTAATTAGCCATCCGGATCGCTTGACTACCGTTACCAACGCTGACCAACCCCAGATTCGTCATTCACTGGTTAATCACGTGCTCCTAAACTCAAACATCTTCCCAGACGTAAGTCCAATTCGCCTTTTTTTTAAAAAATAATAAATTCACAAGTAACCGCGAATTTGTCGATTGCCTCCACATAAGCCCGCTCATTACCTCGTTGCTCAATACAAACCTCCAAATACGACACAACAACACGTTGTGCTCACTCAACTTCAACCCCAACCTCAACCTCCACTTCGACTTGACTTGTCACGCCAGGCCTCGCAAACTGTCTTTGCTCATGGATCCCCACCCCCATCATTCGCTTTACACGTCTTTCTCCCAATCTGTTCCGCATTGGGGTTTGGCTGGTTCCCTACATCTGGATCGATACGAGTGTCACATGATTCGCCGACATTGCTGTTGCCACCGCCGCTCGCCAATCAACCTGTGAGATGACTCCTGCGATCCCTAATCCTGCCCCTGTCATCTCTGCACCTGTTGCTCCTGGTGCACTAACTGAGGGATGGGATCACGAGCACACGTCCCCGGCAATTTCCACAGGTTCGGGCCTGCTAGTTCTCTGGGCAACATTTCCTGGATAGTTTGTCTGGGGAGGAATGGGCCCTGTTGACCGGTTCTTCGTTCCCCTTCCCTAACGGCCCAGGCTTCAACTCTCCCTCCTTCGAGTTTGGGACACAAGGTACGGTTTGATTAATGTTTAATCGGCCCTTTTTTGAAGCTAACTGTGCTTTATTAAGCGGACTAAGGCGCGCTCGGCTTCCATCCAAATGTCCCCAATCCCCTGGTACCACAATCGTCAGCTTCAACTTTTGGTTCCCATCACTGCCACTCGCTGCTGGTCCATTCAAGTTGCGGGGTACTCCCAGTGACCGGCGTGGGTTCCAGCCGTGGCCAATGCTTCCCCGAATCCGAGAACCCCAAACACGACTCGTTGGGTAGACACAACACCTCGCCTAGTCTCCTCGCCTCTACTACACTGGAGATCTCGGAGGCATAGCCCACTAGATAGTCACTTCCAATGTCCGGGGAGCCAAACACCCCCACGCTTTCTCATGATCCGCTTCGCATTCCTAGCACTCCTGCGCCTACCGGTGATGCATGCATTGGACCCGTGCATAGTCCTGCCCCTGGCCATCACAGTTCTGCTCCCGTCGCTCGTATGGTCACACCCGGGATCGCCCCCACCTCAGTTTTAGCCGTTCCGGCCCGCTGGCATCCGTACCCGGCCCTCAACCCAAGAGCTGCGCAACGGCTTGGCGCCGGTCCTCACTCATCCACTCCAATTGCCCCAGCTATCCCACCTCATGTCCGCCGTCAATGTTTGTACGCTACTCCATCACATCCCCGCCCTAGTTGCGAGGTTCTAAATACCCCGGCCAAAGCGACCACGCGGCAATTTGTTGGGTCCATTCCTAATCTGCACAGTGCAGCAAGCTATCATTTCACCCTTAGTACGCCGTCACCCCGTTTTTTTCCCTCGGCTGTTGCCTACTCTCCGAGTATTAACTCCTGTCTCGCGACTTGCTAGCCCCTTCCCCTCTGCACCTGCGATCGGCCTACTACGACTTCCTCGGTTGGCAGCCATCCCGAGTTGTTCAAGTTGAAGCGGAGCAGAGTCGCAAAGTTGTATGACTGAACATGTGGTTAGTGAGGTTACCCGTAGACTCATGGGACTTATTGCGTCCTACCTTTCTTCGACCTCATTCCAACCGTCAGCCACGTTAACGCCATCCCGTTCTGTCTGCAATGTCCTAGCTATTTTCAGCCCGGCCTTGACCATTTTTTCTCCGCATTCCAAGCCCATTGGTGGTGTTTCCGATGTCTCATCACGCGCTCAACTGGCTGCTCGAGCATGACCAAGTAAGTCCATATTGCGACGCATTATATCCCCGCTTACCTGCACAATTAATAGACTGGTATCTTCGCATCCTTCTCGCCCCTGTACTTGGCCAAATATCCTAAAAAGACTTTTTTCTTAATTACTTGAGCTGTAGTGACTAACAAAACACTAGTGACGCATCTGCAAAGTCTAGGGCCGATGGCTCAGGCGGCTTTGGCATTCCTAAACCAAGCCTGCCTGCACCATCAATGGCTGTTGGCCTCGTTCCACTCGTCTAGCCCCATTGCCAATCGGGACCACGCCACCAGAGGTGTTTGCCAACATCGACGCCCATAAATGCTACACACTAACGCTTATATAGTGAGTATCTTGCGCCAGCGTGAATGCTTGTTGTCACTAATTTCTAATCTATCCCCAATGTAATTGGGGTCACTCTACACAATCCGTGGCTTTACCGGTGTTCCTTGCTCGACTGTTGGTTGACTCCACTATTGAGAATCACGTCAGAATATTCCCTCGACCACTCAATGTATCGCTCCTTAGCGGCAGGAAGGTATAGCAGTAATTAATTACACGGTACTCTTTATCCACACGGAACGTACTCTAGTCATACAGCATAAGCAAACGCATATAACTGTGAATACAAACGGATCATACATTCGCGTATACGGAACTACAAGTGATTTGGCTCTAAGTCAATCTCTTCAACATGCACCCATGGTTTTAGCCATGTTTATCCGCATCAAGGTGGACTGGTGCGCGCTAGCGGTCCTATCGTAAGTGTTTATTTTATCGCAAGTCCCGTAAATCGAAGGAGTCAAACGGCGGTTCAGTCTCGGAACAATCGACCTGCCATGCCTCTGACTCCGAATCAGATCAACCAGACAGTGGTGCACATATCACGGCTAGGTGCGAGGGTAAAGCAGGATCCACGGCCCGACATAATACCGATACCAACACAGAACCCGACATTACGAAATTAGGGCATGGCAGGTCTTGACAGGTCTTTAAATGCATGTAGTCAGATAGATTCACCCTGCCATACCAGAATAACAGTAGGTAGCCGCCCGTAAACGCTAACCGCCGTTATATCCTATCCACGGCAATTTTGCCCGCGCAAATTTCACTAGAAACGCCCTCGACGCGGGCAGGGCACCTTGCTCGTTGGGTACATCTAGTATGGGCTATCGTCCGGCGCGGGGTAATCCTGGTCAGGCATCTCCCTCTTTCACGACGTTACTTTAGCTAGTTAGACTGTACATCACGAAACCGGGGTATGCCCAATTGCAAACCTATAAGCCTGATTGATAACACCGCCAAGCAGGGAATACATATATGCACATATATATAGGCTAAATGCCCTTATAATGCATCCCTGCCATACCCCAATTTCGTGATGTAAGAGCCGCGCCGCAGTTTTACTAGGTTGTTGGGTCGTACCTGTGCCTAACACGACCCGAGCTCAGTTGGAATTTGCTTATGCCCCTGCTTTATTCCCGCAAGTTCTGGTCACTTTGCACCCCTGTTCGACTTGTCCTTGTATTGCGCCTGGGTCCTCCAGCCTTTTGAGGTGCCATTTACGTGCCTGGCTAAGTATGTATCCAAAAAAGTCCTGATCAAGTGGCTGGGCGGTTAGTTGTGGCCCGTGGGGAAGAGTAGACGTGAAACAAATAATTACATACGGGGATGAAACCTTCGGACGAATTATGGGGGGGTGAGTGACCTTGGAGCAAGGTGATACAAAGGCGGTACAGTTTTCTCCCGCCGAGACTTGAGACACATTTGTCAGCACCCCACACCCAGTGTCTGTATTTTCCTGGGCACAGTTACATAGATGAAAACTCTCGCAAAATTGACCGGAAAATGCTATAGGATAGGATAGGATATCCTTTAACTCTTACGGGCATCTACCTAGTGGCCTATGATTTGCTGGTGTGTGTAACATCATCATGGTTTTGTATGTATGAACTTTGAGCCCCGTCGGACCGACGGGGCCTGGATGGTTTAGTCAAGAATTGCATGCATATACCTAAGCATAACCATTCCCCTGATTTCATCTGTCCACCCTCATCTGGGCAGTGTTCAAATATCACCCCTCTGAATATCCTTTCCAGCATAATCCATGGTCATTTAGGTAGTCCAAACTGAAATGGGAGGTTGGATGGGTGGGTATGCAGGAGCCTCGTGCCTCGGCATCCTGCACACCCACCCGCCCAACCTCCACTTGTACCTTCACCACCTCAAGCATCCCAATCCCAATTTAAACATTTACCTCCTCGTCCATTATTCCTCTGTTAGCAGGTTGGCATTCATGTAGGCGATTTTCTTTGCCTCAAAGATTACTTTATGACTTGCCAGTCGGCTCATCTATACATATATACTGTCGCAGGGCCATAGAACCAGTTTTTGTCGTTTTTCTGGTAGTATACATGTCTCAATCCGTGGGGGATTCGCCGTGCTACATGCGTTTCAGCTGCTGGCTGGACAAACAACCCTATCCGGTGGGTCCCGGCGCTTACGGGTTGGACCTTGATTGTCTCTAGCAGTTGACCTGAGATTTTTCCCACGCGCCCGTACATTACTAGGAAATTACTAGGAGATGTACAGGTGTGCATTATATGCACATATGTGTGTAGACATTTTAATACCTGTCATGCCCCAATTTCGTGAGGTACTACATGCCACTATCCCCCGCATATACCCCTTTTCTGGCATCTGAACCACTCTCCAAAGTCCTCATACCTACAGTCAGGCGGACGACCAAATACGAAGGGACGCAAAGTTCTAGATGTCCTCTCAGACCTTGCGCCATGGGATTATTCTGACCGTGGGATTATGGGTGAGACACGAATGAGTCGAATAAACTGAGCTTACTTCCATCGACTTGTTCAACAGAGCCGCACGCAGGATGGGGGGAGCGCAGATGCGCACTAAGACGGCGAGCTGTGTTGAATACATGATGATACGGCCAATCCAGTGGTCCAATATGAGACTGTTTTCCAATCCTAATGCCACTGCTATCATCCCAATGACGCCCCCTACTATCGAGGCCGCTTAAGGCCAGTGGCTGGACTGGATAGCTGCCCATAAGAGTTAAAGGATATCCTATCCTATCCTATAGTATTTTCCGATCAATTTTGCCACTGTTTTCATCTATGTAACTGTCCCGGAACAATACAGACACTGGTGTAGGATGCTGACAACTGTGTCTCAAGTGTCGGCGGGAGAAAACTGTACCGCCTTTGTATAGAATTTGCGCGGGCAAAATCGCCGTAGACAGGATATAATGGCGGTTAGCGCTTACAGGCAGCTATCTACTAATCTTCCACTTGAATACGCTAATGTCACACTTGGGATAGCAGAGAACTGCATAACCCGTCCGCATCAGGCGCAGTGCCTATAAACATATCCCGCACATAGCCTGACTTGACCAGAGGAAGATAGTAACATTGATCGAGCAGAAAGCAACCTCGCCTAAGCCCAGAGCATCTAAGCACATCCAACAGAAATACCACGAGAGAGTCGACAGGTCTGAGAGATATTCAACAACCTACACCGTTGGAAGCGGGAAGCAAGCGAAAAACAAACATACAGAGCATCGAGAAATATTAACGTAGCACAATGAGGGTGAATCAAACGAGGCAGTGGAGTAGGGGGCACGAGCAGGCGGAACTATCGGCGGCCCATATGCTAACGTGCATCACGCTTCGTGAGTCGGAGCTGGTCAGGCTGAACAAGGGGCGATGTCAACATACCTAGGCCCTTGGAACAGCAATCAAATACTGCCTTGGTGCACCCTTGAGCTCCATGTACCAGTTGTGCGCCTCCACAATCAGTCGATTCGACCTGAACATCCATGGACAGAACATCTGGATCCCGAGTGGGGTCACTTGTTTAGCTGTAGCCAAGAGGCTACACAGCGCTGGGGTGAATGCGATCCAAAGCTGCGCATCAGAAATCATTTTCTCCGCAGCAGAGGTGCTGCCAAATAACTGGGCAAAACCATCGAGGTGCTCCAGTTCGTCTGGCATTTCGACATAGCACATCCGGCTCTGGTGGAACACAATGTACAAGCCCTGCTGAGAGTCAAGACCGGACATGGGCATCTGGTTGTTCAGACGGACGAGAATGGACCGTATGAAATATACCCAGCCACTCAGCGGGGCCGCCATGTTCAAGTGTATCATGTGTTGCGGCTCCTGTGTGTTAGCGCTGGGGGGCAGTTCGACTATGTCTCCGGGTACCACGGGTGCGCGTTCCAAGACGGAGAGAGCTGGGTTGTAGTCCGCCAAGCCCCCATTATGGAAAGCCTTGTACTCGCGGTGGATGGTGGTCAAGTATTCGGCAATCGCGTGGCACAGATGAGGCAAAGGTGCCTCCTCTGTAGTGCTAAGCAAGTATTCAAGCAGGTGGACGGTGTCGAAAGGCAATGCGGTTGTAAATGGCAGGAAGCGGGTGACCGCCACAGTGTTCTTTGTGTACGTGGAAAGGAAATATCATGACGACGGGGAAATAAAAGGAAATCACTGTTAGACAAATCCTCATTACGGTGTGATGTGCGGGACACTCACTTCTTCCGGGAGGTCCTGATGGTTCTGAGGGGGGAAAGGGCAACAATCAATCATGTGGAATGCATCAATAATCCTCGGCTGTGACACGCTCACCTTAACCGAGCTAGCTTGGCTTTGATGGGTGAAAGTTTGATAGTGGGTACTGGCGCCGATGAAAAACATCTAACGAACGTGGGGGGAGACATCGGCACTGGTTGATAAATTGTTCTGGTTGCCCGCTTTCACTTGCCTGTGTTAATGAGCTTGATGTTCCCTATTGTCTGCCTTATCATTCAGTAGTCCTTTGGCGGAGATGTATAATCGTAACACTCACAAGACGAGATGGTGGTGGTTGAGAGTCAAAAACGTATTTGTTTTTCCCTCTTTCCTGGCGCCTTTTATACCCATGAGGTGCGAAAGCATCGTGGTCACGAGCCTTGCAGTTCTGTACAGTTTCATCGACCATGTGACTTCTGTTTCGCGAACCTAGGCTTCATGCGTGACTCATCTAGAAATATATTTGGGGTAATGCCAGAAGGTCGCCAAAGGGGAAGGTGCCCTGTGCCCTCCCTTTCCTGGTTCGCAGCGATTTACAAGCCTACGGCCAAGCTCTTTCTAATATGGAGTGTTTCCCTGGAATTGCGTGGCTGAATATAAATTCTAGCGCGTTGCCTTCGGCAACAACAACCTTGCTCGGGTTTCATAGGGTTGGTTTATCCAGACATTTTTGAGAGTGCAAGTCCTGCATATACTGTAGTAACTAATCTTGAGCTTGCTACTTCCCATACGATGTGTCTTCTCGGCAACAACTTTGGCACCCTTCAAGTGAGCTGACCGCAGCAATGCGATCTCTGCGTCCAAGGCTGCAGGAGGCTGATCCTTTCGCTGGTCTTGCTTCTGAAATGCAGATCGGCGGAAAGGTATTATTCAGATAATCATGACAGTTGCAGAAGCATGGTATTTACTCTGAAATCTCTGTGCCCCGATCAGCGGGTTGTTTGCGACCAACACACCCTCGACATTCTCCGAGTGTCGACTGAAACATTGATAGGGATAATACCCAGTTTATGCCGGAGACATCTCGAGCCAACGCGCGGCTGTCCTCTACTAGTCTCACCACCCCAATTTCCGATCTGGTCAGGTGGCGGCTGCAACGAGCCGGGACGCCAAAGAGTGCCAACGGAGTAGCCCAAAATGTCGCTAGTTGCTTGGAATTATTGCTTGACTCGGGGTGGAGGGTAGTGGACTTGATGCCTTTGTGGGAGTTGGTACAAAAAGATTAAGGGGAGGGGTAGAACGAGAATTAGACATAACAGGCTGGCAGGTACTAGCTACTAGCTAATATGAATGTTATTTCATTCATCGCCCCAGCATAGATTCAGCTTTCAGCTTGTGTGTGGGCTATTTTCAACAAAGAACAAAAAAGACATGACAAACCAGGCTGCTGTGCTAAAGTTTCCGCACGTGACTGGGGGAAGCCTATGGTGACATTTTTGACTCGTGTAGGACCTTGCCTGAGCAAGGTAAACAGCCTAATGTATTGCCAACATTTGCCAAATCCTAGACCTCTCGAGATTTTGGGGCCGCTTAGCCTGTTGAGCGTGCCGGGAGTTCAGAACTCTGAGGAAGACTATATTCATATTCCTGGTAGGTGGGCAAATACAGATACAATAATATCAAATTCGGGCTCGGCTATCTCGATTCTTATCTCCCATCTCGGTAATCTTATCGAGTTGTATCAATTTAGTATTGTATCAAGTCATATTGTATCATATTACGGCGCTCAGTCAAGGTCAACTGGCACGAAGTCTGGTAGGTTTGTACCGAGGCCCGCCTGAAGTCAATGCTGGCAAGTAATGATGCGACAGGCGGTTTCAACAGGCATAGTACGATAATCCGACATCACCAGCTTGCATTGAGAGAACAGCCGCTCGACGGAGACACTTGCAGCGGGGGGATACCGAGATAATCACGAGCAACGCGGCTTAGGATTGGAAAGTCGTGCTCGTGCTCCTGGAAAAAAGTATGTCAGTGTCCCGAAGAGAGATGTGGCAAGAATATAAAGGTGTACTCTCCACCATTATAGTATATTCATGTCGGGTTGGTATGCATACACGTTTCCGAAAAACCGCTCGAGCTCGTCACCAAGCGCCGACCCCAAGACACTGGATAACCGAGCTTGGCGGAGTCGGTCAGACCATGATAATTTTTGAAGCTTTGGGCGGGTTGCCTGCGGGTTAGCAGATCGGGTATCAAGGGGCTGTTCTAGCTCGAGGTTATATGTCTCGAACAAGTGTTCAATCAGTATCCGGCCCCGTTGCATCATTTCGCCCCAGATAAGCGTGTTCTCGAAATATTGCAGCCGCATTCCGGGATGTAGAACTAGAAAACAAATTAACATGTGCTAAACATACTGGACAAATGGCTCACTGGATGCGACAAGTGTCAAATCGCTTTGGCGTGCCAAAGCAAAGTTTTTCTCCAGCTTTTGTTCACCCGCCGAAATTGCTGCAAGGTGCCCATAGGGGTCGTTACCGGGGCCATGCATCTTCTGCAAGCGATTGCGGGCCTCCTGAAGCTCGGCACGAAGCTGCACGTATGTCGGAAGGACGTCTGGTAGGCGAACTTTGCCTTTCTTAGAGAACGACAATGTTGCATCTTCGAATGGCTATAACGCAAATCAGCTGGAACCCTATCACCAGTGATTCAAAAGCAATCGTACCTCGAGAATATGAACCAATTCTTCAACTACTGCCCATTCACGATCGGACATCATCCATATTTTCCTTTGTTTCTGTGCCACCCGCCGGGCCTTCCCAGTTTTCCCAGTGTCCAAAGTGTTTACCCAGTGATCAAATGCCCGTTCGGAAGGATATCAATCCTTAAGCACTAACCAAATTACATACCCATACCGATCTCAGCAAAAGCGCACGCCGTAGCTCAGCCAATACGGTATTCCATCTGATCGACATACTCTTGATGACAGCAAGAACAACGGCACAGAAAAGGCGTATATATGCGCCCATCTTTTTGCGTCATTGAGGGCTAGACGTGCAATTCACCACAATCGCATGTATCTGTATTTACGAGTGAGGCTGCATTTCACACTTTCTCTGATAGCAACTTACCTTCTGAGCAGGATCCAATCCCCTCAGCCGCTGTCTCTGTACATCATCCTTGCCTGCACGAGCCCCAATATCTTTATTGCCGCCCTCTTCATCAAGGTCACCATCAGACTCGGAGTCGCTCAAGTCATCGTCCGGTGCTTTGGCAGCCGGCACCCAGGCATCATCTCCATCATGTTCGCCACGCATACGAGCTTCTTCGTCCTGTATTTCTTCGTTTTCTTCGGGACACTGGCTAATGTCCAATGCCTTGGCAATATCGTACACATCCTCTTCATCTGTTGCATCGACTTCACCAAGCTTGGACAGGATTGCACCAGAAAAATGGTAAGCCAAGGCCCACAACAAGGATATGAGGGGTACCTGCAAACCCGGTGTATGGCGTGGCATATACATAAAATTGACATATTCTCTGCGTTCATGCTGTATCCTGGTTGTTTACTCGCCCGCCTGGCTATCTCCTGGTTCATAGTGCGATTGTTCAAACCATTGTCTGTAACGCTTGCAACTAGGTTGTGTGCTGCATTTCTACGATCCAGCGAACGAAAAATCTTTTGTCCCATTGCCGTACCGGTGTGATCTGCGGTTAGATGGACAATATCGAGTAGGAGTTCCTGCAGATCCCAATGCCGGTCAATAAACGTTGCTACAACGCCAGCAAGCGAGTAAAGCGAGCATTTGCTTGACTATGCATCGCTTGTTGCGGAGATTCGGGAGGCTTGTGTCTATGGTAAGATAATTATCGTCATGCAAATCAGGAACTCCAAACTGGAGTACCACGCGCTTTCATCACAACTTTGACTCGGCTTGACAAGATCTCATATAACTTGTCAAAGTCACGGCGCAAAGTCCGGTGCGATGGGAGCGTGACAAGAGGGTTAACGAGCTCAAATACGTGTCGCATACCCTCCCCTTCACCGAAGGTCATCGGGAATGAATCCCGCACGACACCTTGAACCAAAGTAGACCGGAAAATCCCGATGAGAGTAAGTTAGGCGGTGGGGCAGGAATTGGTGCTTTTGACGCAAAAATCGCCCCAAGTGAATGTGTGGTAGTCTCGGCAGCGGTTGGCCCACGATTTTGCTGGTTTCGAGCCTGAGCATCACGAACCCGGGCTATGTCATATCTTGAAATATCATTGACTAGCCGATTTCACCAGATAGATGAGGTTTCGGCAGACTGAAGCCAATATATATGTACGTGCATGTACATAAATGTGCCACGTGAGTTATTCCAAGGCGGCGCTGTCAGAGTGGTGGCTGTAGCTGTTTTTATTTGCAATAAACATCAATAGCCCCAACCAGCCATTCGTTCTGAAAGTTTGGTGCACCAATCGACTCGCCGTGCAAAAGTGACCCCAAACGATGCCCGCTGCTGGACTACTACCCCATGTAACACGGGCAGTGGGGGAGACACAGAGAGCAGGAGAGGCAGAAGCCTTGCACGGTTGTGGGGTAATGCAAATCACCCCTGTGTGGCACCTGGTGACCCGGCTCCCTCGGCAGGGATGTTCCAATTGGAAATTCTTATATACATGCACATGTATTTTTGCATATGCCCTGATCAACAATCATCTCTCTGTTAGATTCGGCTAGTGAATGATATTTCTTTCATCAGGCATTCGGCAGACATACCCCGAGTTCGTGATGCCGAGCAGCTTCCCACCCTTCAGCCTGTGGTATCTTGGGGCACTTTTTACGAAGGTGTGAAGCCAGGTTGCTTGCCGGGAGTGGTTTTGGCTCATGTGCATATATAGTGCAACCGGGTGTGCGAGGCAGGCGCCGATATGCACTATTGAATATAACATTAACTAATTGCTAATACACCAAAAGAGCTAAGACTGACTCACCCACAATGCTTGCATTTAAATATCCAAGCTGGGTCTCTGCCATTTTCGGATTGACCTGCGACGGGGGCTTTAAAATTTGAAAATGCTCATTGCCGTACGAAATCTTTCGGCCCGGGTCGATTACTTGATTCATTGAAAGTTCCACCCCTTGCCTTCTGCGCTTCAGGCTCATACAACAAAGGACTGTAAGCAAGAAGAGCAGGTGTGCAAGCTAATCACATATATACCATATCTAGATTTTCCGCGGCTTCATCGCTACTCTCCTCCGCATCTTCACTGTGGCTTGTTGGATGGCTTGGGTCTTCTTGCGGGATATATGTACGATCGCTGGATCTATGCTCGGGATTGGTGGAAACAGGTTGCTTCTTTGTCGATTTCTCGGCAATTGTTTGTTTCTCAAGGTTAGGAGTGAGCAAGCGAATTCTTTTTGGTTGTATTCCATCAGCTACTGTGCATAAATGCACAAAATAACTCACCTCTCATAGACTTGGCTAGTAATTCGTTCAATTACTCGCTCGATCAGGAACAGACTCGAGCCCGATACACCAGGCACGTCCGTAAATCCCTCAAAGTACGTTATCACACAATCCATCCCATATTTTCCCCGAAGAATATTGTCTGTAGGGCGCTCTCCCGCATCTAAGCTCGGATTGTCGGTGAAACATCGAGTATACGCATTAGACGTTGCTGTCCATAAGTCACCGGATAGATGGGAGGGTGTAAATTTAAATGTACGATACACAATGCCGCTGGAATGACCCAAAGGAGTACCGTCGGGTAACTCAGCAACAGCATGGCGTAGGCGTTGAACGGCAGCAAAAAATGATGGATTGGCCGACATTAGAGGTCGAGCAGAGGTAAGTCCAGCATACCCATGTTGTGCTTGGAGTACCATCACTCTGACGTATTGTATAACGTTCGCATCGTATTGCATTAGGTGATATTCATATGTGTGATACAGTACTTAGTTTGTAACAATCCAGTATTGTATCAATATCACGGGGTTGAATTATCAGTATTTGCCCACCCCTACGTGGGGGGCATTTTCGAGGGAGATACATCATACATGAACACTGGTTTGACCTGCCCGTGATGAAAGTCGTGTGTAGAATAAAGAATTGAAAGAGACACTAGACCATGGACAACTAGGTATGGGCACGAGTAGGGATGTGTGACTGGCATCAGGGTGACATGGGTCACGTGATCAGGGTTGCCAGTCTTTTTCATCTTGTCCATTCGCCATGTCTTCCGATCGTGCCAGCACCATATCGTCTGCGAATACACCTGCAATGGAGTGGACGCAGCTAGACGGAGAGATGTCTATCCGGGAAGCGAGGGTGAAGATGAAAGACCTCAGCACACGCGTAGATCGAGCTGGTCGGCACAGTGGGTTCCTGTTAACCACTGACATGGAGAGCGCATGTACTAACGTAGTAAATAGTTATACCTCGCGCTATCTCGGGTTTTTCGTTCCGAAAGGGCCTCGAATTTTTCACACTCAAGCCTGGAATGACGGACAAGGATTGGCGTGGTGTCAAGCTCGTCGGATACGTTGCGAGTTTGTCGTGGGAGGAACGCCGCCCCATCGTAGCGACCGGTTGGTGGGAACTGGAGGACTACGTGGTTGGATGTAGACTGATGGAGCTCGAGCCGCACCACATTTACACGGATGTGAACCCGTGTTTCCGTCCTGGGTGAGTTTTCTTTTGCCGACCCCTCATTCTGCATCCCTGAAGTCCTGTGGTAGGCAGCGCACAGCCTGGGCCGACACGTACGATCACGGCTACGCGTTGCTCCATCCCGCGCCAGGCTACCTTTCTCGGTGGATTGAGTTCCTCGAATCATGGAGACCTAACGGGAGGTCCCTGAAGCAGTTCGAGGATTTCAAGAGTTTGGACCCCAACCCCCCGTGGTGGCCACCGTCGCAACTCGACATCCTCCCCCGAATCCGTGAGCTAATCGCAAAGGAGGAGGGTCAGGTGCATGGAGACTCTGACGCGCCATCCAGTGTGGCTGGTGCTTCTGTGCCAGATGCGGCTCTCCCTGCCACGGCCGACTCTCCCAATCCTGGCGAACCTGGAACAACGGCACTCCATATTTCCCCCGGTCCGAATCAACCACTCAACCTATTCAGCGAGCCGACCGCAGCCCAGGACCCCGATGTCCCTGACATCCCCAACGAGCTCGACATGTTTGACGTTATCAACATGCCCGATAGCCCCGCCGATGACATTCCCAAAAGCCCAAACCTTTCCGTGGTCCCTGTTATCTCCGTCGATCCTGAAGGTCGCGTCGCCCCAATTGCTCCCATTGCCCCCGTTGCTCTGAGCTCCCCAGGCTCTCCCGGTTCCCCCGTCGCCCCCGTCGCCCCCGTTGCCCCAGAACATCCCGTCGTCCGTATCGCCGTTATAACCCCAGACGATCCGAAAATACCCGTCGTACGCGATCTGCCCGTGATGGCTCAAACGCCAGCCCCGACCGATATCGCCATACCTGCCCAGCCGCAGCTTGAGTCCATGGCCACCGGTTCCGTTGCTGGCCAAAAACGTCCACTGGACGATCCTGAGCCAAACGCCCGCGCCAACCCCACCTTCTCTTCCTCCCCTCACCATCAGTGCGGCGATTCCACGGTCCTGCAATTGTTGCCCAGGGTTTTGCCCACAGACCTCGAGTCCACGTCGGTCGGGCCGACAATAAACCTGCGTGAGGAGTTGGTTCACACGGGGTCGTCGATTGGGGTCTATGGTGGAGCCTATGTCTTCCTGGTGTCTCAGTGGGGGGACAGGCACAGTTCCGAATTGTACAGAAACGAAGGGTTTTGGAAGCTCTGGAATGACTTGCGAGCGCTAGGCACTGCGCAGCAGATACTCTTGCCGAGTCTGCCGCACGCGCTCTTGGCCAAGCTCCCTATGCTTACGGTGTTGCAGCTATACGCCACTGCAGCGTTCCTGGAGGAGGAGGTTCGGGGGCCTGTTCAAAAGCGGCTCGTCGCCCGTGTTGCAATGCTCGCTCAGCAGGGGCAATTGAATCCTGAGCACATGGAAGTGTGGGTGAAGATCAGCCAGGTTATTTGCGAGTGGAAGGACGCTTTTGGTTCTCGTTCATCTGATATCCCCCTTCCGGATTTCACTCCGTGCTTTGCTTGATTTTTCACCATGTTTTGTATGTTACTAGTTCGCTTGAAAGCTCATGAATATACCGGCATTACACAAGTCCGTGTATTCCTAAATATCAACAAACAGCCCTAACGACTCATATCGAACTGTCATCAACCTCTGTATTCATGTCAAGTGAATTCAGCTTCCCGCTCCCAGGCCAGCACACCTCTATATTTCGCTCAGACATTTCAAACCGTTTGCATCCCTTAGTCAGCAATACTAAGAAGCCGAGCTCACTGCAAACGTCCACAGTCAGAATGGGTTGCATAAAGGGTGAGGGAAGGTGGGCAGCAGCTTACCCTCGTGTCGAGCAGCCGAGACGTACCCGACGAGCAAGCGTTTCTTGCAACAACGACGATGTTCGGTTAGAAACTCGAGAATAGTTTGTCACCGAGCCCTAGTTGAGCCCTGATATCACGTGCCGCCACATCACGTGACCTATGCCTGCTTGTTTTCTCCCCCACGGCCACTATCCTCGCGGCCGACATTGAAGACCGATGAACGGGCGGGGTGTGCGTACGCCACGTCTCATTTGAGCGACCCGCCCGTCGGTCATCAATACGACATCAATATCCTCCCAGCCGATACGGAATGCCAACGCACGGGTGGGGTGTGCGTACGCCACGTCTCATCTGAGCGACCCACCCATTGGCTAGACTACGACTCCATCCTCGCGGCCAACATTTAACTCTGATCAACGAGCGGGGTGTGCGTGTGCCACGTCCCATTCGAGCGGCCCACTCGTCGCCCACGAACACAACGCCAACACTCGCGGCCGACATTAAATGACCAGTGACGGGCAGGATGTGCGCACGCCACGTCTCATTAGAGCGGCCTGCCCGTCGGTCAACGATGCACCATCGGCACCCTGGAGCCGATACGGAGTGCCAATACACGGGTGGGGTGCGCGTACGCCACGTCTCATTTGAGCGACCCACCCGCCACCCATGGAGTGTGTGCAGACCGCCCCGTAATCCTTCTCGAGCCTGACGGAATTCTCGTGGGTGTCGAAAAATTCGGCTTTGGCGCACAACGGCACGCTTGGAGCATAGGAGGTCGAACTGTTGTTTGAGGCAACTCCACGCAGAGGAGATCGAGGCGGTGCTGAAAACAAACAATCAGAACAGGATGGACCGTTGGCGGTGGTCGTACCTACTTGGACAACATGCACAGGCTGCAAGCAACCTTTGCTGAGTCACCTCCGGGGACGCAAGTCGGGGGCTCGTTGCGGATGCCGAACTCAGAGCCTGTTGGGCACCAGTTGACAAACTGCACAATCCGCTTCGTCTTGATATTCTTGTTCACGCCTTGGATATTGTTGGGGACGACATCGCCGTGGAAGAGCAAGCAGCACGCCATGAACTTGCCGTCCCTCGGGTTGCACCTGACCATCTGGTTGCCCGGCTCAAAGCACGAGTAGGTCAAGCCGCAGGCTGAGCTTGGTTCGTGCATAGCCTTGGCCGCCGAAACGATGGGAGCATAGGCGGCGAGAGGGAAGAGAATGTGAGGGAAACGTGAGCAATCATTAGTTAATGACTAAGACAACAAATTTGCAAAACGTACAGAACTAAGTTAGTCTGGAACTCGTTCAAGTCGACATTCAGACTGCCATCAAAACGGAGCGACGCAGTGATGCTGGACACAACCTGAGCGATGAGAAGATTCAGGTTGGTGAAACCAGGCGACGAGACGCCGAGGTTCTTGCAGATATCATAGATGGCCTCATTGCCGACCTGAAAGCGGGTCAGCATATATCGCATACATCGATTCAACGTACCATGAACGAGCAGTCCGAGTTCTGGGGAGTGCTGTGGGTCGTCAACACCGAGTTGTAAGGCTCAACGACGGACGAGGACATCTTCGGTGCAGGGTACACGCAAAACTCAAGCTTGGCCTTTTCGGCATAATTAGTGCTAAGACACCCGAGAAGGAGAGCGCCAAAGCTAGATCTAGTTCTACTACCAAAAGAGTGGAAGACGAAGAAGCCCTGGAGTTCAGAGCAGTTGTCCGCAAGGCGGCGAACGCGGCCCATGACTTCATCAATTAACTTCTTTATGACCGTGTAGTGGCCGCGAGCATGGGATGCGATCAGTCAGCAGTGATACCAAGATTGGATAAGGAGACACGTACAATTGTTGGTCGCATCTTCCTTACCCGTGATCAAAGTCTTGGGATGAAACAAGGTGCGATGGGTGCCAGTCCGGACTTTGTCCAGAACAGTGTTGTTACCAACCCGGTGAACCCTCCGAACCGGTCCGTTCAGCCGGCCCGGTTAGTTGGCTGACTAATCAGTTCGTTCAGACCGTTCGTTGGTTCACGCATCGATGACGAATTCCATGACCAATAAAAGCGGACTGCCGACACTCGACTCAACCATATTCTTATCACGCCCAACGGTCTCTATTGCATCTTCGGGGCTTATATTGACTATTTTGCATGACAAGGCGAATTCTCGACCGAGGCACGACACCTTGAAGAGTACAGTATAACACTGTGCGAGAAGGAGATATGTGGTTGCAGTTTATTTGTGTATTTTCTAACTCGAGGTTTACATTGGTAGGGTGAATCCGCCAATTCAATTCGACTTTGCCCTACCTAGGGACGGGCAACTCTAGTTGCTACCAACACTCATGCCTGGCCAAACTCATGACCTTAACGCATGGTGCCAAGCGGCCGGACATGTTCACAAACGTGCATGCCCGCACTTTGACGAGGAACCATCACAGCACACGTCAGAACCGGCCGACCACATAAACAATACCAAGCCCAACGGCAACCCCGATACTGCCTCCGAGGCATCCAGTGACGAGGACAAGGTGGGCGATGATGAGACGGTCAACTGAGAGGCATTTACTGCTTGACTAGCCGAGGCTGTTGATAAGGACGACAATCCCCAGAGCCTAAAAGCGATGAGGACTACCCGGCAACACCCGATTTAATTGGGCAACAACCAAACCCTCAGATGCGAGTCCGTCTCTAGTTTGGTACGACTCATCCGATCCGAATTCGCGAGCTCTTCAACTTCTCAGACTCGATAGAAGGTGCGGAGGATGGCCTAGAGGTTTTTCGGAAGGGCGGGATTAAGAACCTGACCAAGGAGTGCGGGGTTTACGAGGCAATTGTGTGTCCAAACATAATTTGAAATTCCCGATGAACTAAGAATGGCTTCGTCAACCCGTTGGCTCCACGAACCAACACCCGGCCAACTCCGAGGTTCAACCCGTTTATAACAACACTGGTCCAGAACGCCGGGCTCAAGCTCAAGGTGCAGCGAACGAGGGGCACCAGCATGATCAACGTGGAGGGAGGCAACCTCGCCAATGGTGCAAGTGAGCTCGACAGAGGCCGGAGTCACGCCCGCGGGGCCGTAGAGCAAAACATCGTGCGCCACCGCACCGCCGCCTCGCATCGCTCGACACGTCTGCTCACTGATCGATTCAGGGCCGTAGGGCTGTATCGGCGGGAGTGTCCGAATTAGCGGTAAGCGTAATTCTCCCTCCTCGCCCAACTCCGGCGATCCAACTTCAGTACGGACGTCCGCGTCCTCCACATCATCCTCTATCTCCATCTCGAGGTCTCTGGCAAGTTCAGCTCCCTCCCCAAACGCGGCAGTGGGAAACACGTGGGTCATTGGGAAGCCAAATGCAGGCGGATCGGTGGTACCGCCGAGGATGGTACTCGCCCTCGCAGGGGTGACCATAACCGATGTGACTGGAGTGACGACGGGCGAGTGGAGCGCACGCGTCGTGATTGTAGGTGGCATCTGAAGATAGCTTTGGCGAGCGGTGGATGGGGTCTGGATCGGATAAGCGGTAGCCGCGGGATAAATCATTGATTGGGAAGTTTGTCTGCCCGGCCGAGGCACCGCCTCGAGAGGCTCGTACACCTGGCGCCACAATTAATTCATCAGTTATTAGGAGTCTAAAAGATGAGAGACCGAGAACTAGCTGCACTCAATCCTAGATTATGCGTGCTCTGAGCACGAAAAATAAATGAGTTTTGCTATTTGTGAGCCGGGTCCGTGGGGACGCAACGCTTACCAAGAGAAACCTTGTTTGAATATGGTAACATTTGGGGCTCCGACCAGTCGCAAGTCGTGCACAAAATAATCTGGCCAGCAATGGTTTCGCACTTTAGCTGCGTATGTCTTCCCCTCGAGAGCTTATCTATACCCGAGCTGAGATGCTCGGGTGTTTCTGTCTAATACTCGGGGTTCTAAACCTGGTTAACCCGGCACCAAGCGCAAACAGCAGTGAATACGGGTTTCTATTGTGTATTAGTGGGGTTGTGATACAAGCTTAAGCGATTTGTCTATGTCGAAGAGGCCTCTACAAAAAAGCGTGCTCTGTTGTCGAATTTCGACAACTCGCCACTGACGAGTGCGCCGCTGGGACCAGTTCGGTTCCACCCAACAGCGGAGCGCTTTCCGTTGCACTCGACAACAGAGAGGGCGATGGTTGGTTTGAACAGGACAAGCTGGATACTCCAGCTCGCCTGAATGAGATCGTCTAACCATTGTCGATGTTGGTATAACAGCGCTGCTCGATGCGGTAAGCAGACTGTAGTGGTATCTCGACTTTGGTGGGTGAGAATGAGGCCGTGAGCACGTTAAACGTTGATTGGAATTGATAATTTGTCGCATATACAAGAATTATGAAACCAGTATTCCTGGTTACTGACTGTCTTACCTAAAACAGTAACCGACCGGTAACGCCAACCGGCACAGGTGAGTTCCCGCACTCTAGTGCCAACCTTGGCTATTAGGCCAATCAGCGTGAAGGTTTTGTGACGCTGCGCGCATAAATTTTAACCACAACCACCGCAAATCGCGGCGGGGCCGCTGGTTAGAGGGGGGCAACTCGATCCTGAACGGCTGCGTTTGTGGAAGCAATGGTTTTTGGAGCAACGGAAAAAATACATTTCAATTAGACTTATATACCATATACAACCAATCGCCCAGGACGCAGAAGTGTCGCGTTGAAGAGCTGGAAATATTTGTCCGGTGTGACGCAATGCCGCGAAGTGTTGATGATTGGAACAAGGTTGGGATTTTCTACTGATCCGACTCTGGCTCGCAACTTTGCCGAGAGCATTCACCTAGCCCCATGCCAGCGCCCCCGGAAGGAGTTAGTTGGGGATTTCAGACTGGATCTACTGCAAAGTCGCCTAGAATGCGTGGCTCAGGTTTGGTCTGGCAAGCTGCCTCCTGGAGTGTCCACGGTTAAGTTCTCGACGGCACGCAAGTGTGTACTTACGTTGGGGTGGCATTTTAGGTTTATTCTCCATCCTCTGTTGCTGTAGCTGAATGCCGGCTTTGGTCCATGGACCCTCATGCTTAATTCGTTTCTCGGGGCTTGTATGTGGCTGGTGAATAGGGTTGTCAAGACATTTGTCAGAATCCGGTGGACAGATGAATGCTCACATTCTTGGCAATCGTACACATCCTCCGGTAGTCAAAATCGCGATGGCCGTCTGCGTTGATGGGAGCGTGTATAACCTGTGTCCCATGACGATCTAAAAGGCGCAAGGAGCCGGTAAAAATAGCGATGTGTAATTCGTAATGGCAGCAAGACGTGGAAAAGAAGTAGTAGGCTTCGCCAGATTGGTTGGGGGATCGTTTGTATCGATTGACCCAGGCCGAAGATGCGCCCAGAGAAGCCGCACAGGAACAGACGCAACGTAGGGATGGCAATTCGATACCCCAAGGCCGTCTCCATTCAGGTGCGTGAATCCAGAGATCGCAGCTGGCTTTTTCCTCACGTTTAGCCTTACTGAACAAGTACAGATCAGTATGATCTCGTGTCCTCAGCGTCTTGAGCCAGCAGCGCAGCAATGCCTCGGACAGTCCACATTGGACAAACTGTGTCTGGCCAAGTAAATCGGGCAGCATGGCTGAGAATTCGGGAAAATATAATGTCGGTGCGGAGGGGGCAATGAGCGCGTCCCATGTTGTACTGTACATCAAGATAAACGACTGGCGGTGAACAAGGCCAAGAGGTGACTCACTTTGAGAATGCTTCCAAAACATCTTTTCGCTCCTGCGGCATTAAAAGGTTAATACCACATGACACGATGACTGCATAGGCGCCAAGGGAACGTGCTGCCCATTGCCCCAAGGCATTTTCGAGTACATGCGGTAATAACTCACTGGCCGGCACGCGTCCAGCATTTTCTCCCGATGTGATCCACCAGCCACCCCTGGGATCACTTTCTGTGCAAATAATGCACCAGAGCTTGAAGTCGGAGGGGACATATCTGGACATACTGTTTCAGTAGGAACGAATGGGTCTGCGATTGTGGGGCACTTACTGCATGGCACCATCGATGGCATCTCCATCTAAGGGCGATATAAGCTGCAAGATCACAGTGACCTAAAAGGAAAATTGTCGGTGAGCCTTTGTTGTTTTGATCACGTGGGGGCTTGCCTCAATGTCCAAGGATTCTAGATGGGCAGCAATGCGTTCCGAGAGCGCTCGTGACAGCTCTGCCTGCGCTTCTAAGTGAAATATCACCAAAGCACAGGCAGGTTGCTCTTTGCCAGTGGCAACTCGTCTAAGTCTCCTTACGGTGTTAAGCAAGAAGTACTAACGCAAAATGTTCGGATGAACAACCAATTAACATCCACAGCCTCCCTGACTCACCGGCGGAGCCTGGTTGAAGGGCAAGCGGCTATAGCACGTTGGGCACACAAACACGAAACTGCTGATGTCGGTGTTTGCCGACAACCCAACACATGCTGGGTTTTCACCGGAAATTTTGCCCTGGTTGTCCAACTGAGAATAGCAGTACGCTTCGGGGCATGAAGAACATTCCAGGAGTATCCCGCCATCTCCACAATGATGACATATCTTGCGCGTAACGCTTGCAAATAAGCTTTCTTGGGCAGTCATCACAAGAAAAAGCGTACGTTGTCATGTTGGATAGATTCCTCCTGTACAGTTGAGCGAACCACTGCAAGTCAACATTGTCAGTAAATGCCAACCTATATTAGAAATGGTGTTTTTACTAGGGGCCCCCAACTCCGCGGCTGAGTGGGACATGTTTGCCGAAGAGGTAGAGTGGAGGAAGAACGCAATTTACAATCATTACGTCAGCGGACATCATAGAAACGGTTGCTAGGTATAAAAGAAAGCCTTTATACTCATCATGAATCCTCCCGTACATTGAACATTTAGTGTGGGGCTTGAGCTTCGAGGCTACCAAACAATCTAGTACTGCATTCAAATCAAGTGTGGTGGTACAAGGAAATGAAACAAAGATAAAGCCACCAGCCCGTGCAATCAGTTTTGTTCTTCAGCAGCATTCTCGTCCGGCATGATCGTGTGGTCGGAATCAAGTCCGGGCAGCCCTTCAGGCACCGATTGGTTAGTAAAAGGTGCAACCCTGACAGGCAGAGCTAACCTCGCATTACTTGTTCAGAGTCTTTGCCCACTTGACCTTGAGCTGTACGGTGAACTGGGGGTACTGCAGAGGCACAAGTGAGTTACTCTTAGCTTTTGTTAAGGGAGTGCTATACTCACGCGTTGTCCGAGGTACTTTTCCGCCGGTGGATTTATTGGCTTTTTTGGGAGGGGGCATGATGGAGGTCTGTTGAGTCGTGAACGAGTCACGTGATCGTTCAGGTCCCTTTGTAGCGTTACAATTAGCACTGTCGGGGGGGCCAAGGGACTACCAGAAACTAAGCGCCGGATGTGTGTCGGCAAAATCCACAAGAGTTCCGGAGCGCTTGGTAGCCGGGTATTTGCTCGTGTGCGCTCCTGATGATAAACGAGCGCTCATGAGACAAAGGAGCACGGTGCTCGCCGCACTCATGGGTGCTCGTTTATGGTCAGGGGCACGCTGGCGCTCCGGAGCCCCAGACGATTTGGTTGAGTGGGGGCCGCGATTTGTGCAGATAGCGGACCCACCCACTTGCCTCGATAAGGGCTGATAAGCGGAGTGCAATAAGGAGATGCCCGGCGGGAGGAGGGTGGCAGCTGACCGTCACAAGACCACGTCGCGTCACCTCGTTTGCCCGTAATCGTGAATGGAGCTGTGCTGTGTGACCGAGTGATCTTCCGCCTGTGCTCCTCGGTAAGTTATCAATCAGATCTCAATCAGGGACTCCAGTTGACAGAATATAAGGTACATACGGTATCAGACAATACAGGCAATTTCTTTTTCTTTTTGTAGCGAGGCAAGCGCGTCGGACTTGAGTGCGCGCAGTGAGAGGAAAGAAGAAACGACTGGATTGCGCCTATGGCGCAAGCAGCCTATAGACATGAAAGATAGGGGTCAGGGGGCCGGACCCTAGAGTTGGGCCAAACCGTCCCGTACTCTACAACACTTTTTACAGATACGAGGTGTGTAGAACTATACCTAATGATTCACCCTAGTCGATCCTCTGCCGTTTTGAGCCCGAGCCTGAGGCAACAGCGCCACTCCGGTCCTATGTAGCAGGCTCCGTGGCGCTCTGAGACAGAGCCATCGAGTCTTCCGCCGGCCGCTTGGTCCCTATGGTGAAGGCGGAAGGGAACGTGTTCTTTGTTTCGCCCAGGAACGAGATATGGTTTGTTGAGCTGGAGGAAGTCTATCTTCTCGTGCGATATGGCAAATAGCACAGTGAATTATAATGGGGTAAGGAAATCGAATGGGTTAAGAGAAAGGTCATCGGATATAAGGTCAGACTGATTTGAATCCAGTGCCTCAGGGAGCTCCGGATTGGTCGAATTGGCCTGCAACGAACCAGCAAACAACATAGGGCATTGAGGGGTGGATTCATAGTGAGCGAGCGGATTGTTTCCTACTCCTAAAACAACTTATATATCCCAGAGCCCATATTACAATACGCCCTGGTATTCTGTTTCAGGCCGACGAGACACACACACTTACCGACCCACAGACCAACACAGACCGCCATTATCGCCCCTTCCGCATGACCACCTCCTCAGACTCCGACTTCGGATGGAGATGCAACTATATATAAGTCACTCCCCCCGTCGCGTCTGCACCATCCCGCCCTCTACCTTCAAATCAACCACCAGACAAATGGTGCGTTGCTCCATAGTTTCATTTTGCGCCTAACCATTGACATTTGGCTTGAGTAATGATTGCTTAGGGTGTACTATCATCTTACTACCACGTGGGCTTAATCCGTAGGTACCTTTGCTACGTTTATGTCGAGGATCCAGACTAATGTTGGTTTATCGCAGTACGGGGCTTTCAATGGCTCCTAACCTATGTATATGCTCCCTGATACATATGTTCCTAGATTTGTGCTTGCTGCATGTACACCGTGATTAGCTATATGAATGAATATATTTGCATACCCATATAACCCAATTGTGCAAGCGCTGTGTATATACGGTACAGGGTGAAAATAAACCTATGAAAAAGCGATTATATTTAGCACTATCGGGGATTTGGGATACCGTCGGTTCTCATCGGTACGTGCTTGTTCATGCTGCGTGCATGCAGAACGATCGGCCGGTATGGATGGCCCAGTGCGGGTAGATCCAGCCGTAGACCAACACACACCAATGGGAACCCGCAAGAATAACGGAAACATACCAGGTCGGTATGCATAGTTTTGCGTGGTAGGTTCGCCCGCAAACCAACCGGTATAGGCGGGCCCAGGAGACATTTTTGAGACAAGACCAACTCGGTCTGCATCGGCTTGTGAAACTTAAGCCGGTGTGTGCCGATTTGGTATGTGTAGGTTTGGCTTGTGGATTTGGGAAAAAACGGGCGTTGACTAGCCGTTTTACGGGTGACTTGATTGTAGTGTCTGCCCTCCTTTGTGTTGTCCTTGGCCTGATGACACCCCACGTTGTGTCGCCTGACACAGCGCGCTCCCACCACTCAGGCCTGTCTCGCTCGTCGTGAGAGTTGAAGCGCAAGCCGCCCCACCAGTATCCACGCCCGTTCCCAGAGAGCAACACCCGCACCCCGCGGTGATGCTGAACGTCCAACCCGCAAGCACCCCGCCCTGACGACGACCCAGACCCGCTGTCCCTGCCCTGTGCCACCGATGGCGACGGGGCTGTTGGCATGCGCAGTGACCAAGACGGTGACAACGAGTCCTCTGGTGGCTCGTCGCCCTCACTGCCCCACGTCGGTATTCGCCTCTGTTGCAACAACATTTGAGCATGAACAAGTATGGACCATTGGATCCTGGTGGATGGAGGAAATGCATTTGGGCATGGAGCTGGAACAAATAGTGCAACAGATATATTAATGATCGCTTTAAATAGTAATCCTATCTGTTTGAGACCAAAACCCTATCTAAACTAGAATAGGTAGTAAATCGACTGAAACCCCTTGTGCCATTGAGGGTTAGGTGTGCACTTGACAGCAATTGCATGTATCTGTGTTTATGAATGAGACTATGCTTTGCACTTGCATTGACCCTAGTAGCTCGTTAAATATATATACCACAAAGAAAAGGACAAAAGTGCGAGTCACGTGAACCGATTTGCATTCTCTTCGCTATTATGTAAGTTGATTGTTCGTCAATCCCACAACATTGGCTGCGGTGCTGAGGAAGATGGCGCCCTTCATTCACGTCCAAAGCTTCGAGTATTCAGGTCATTTCTCTTATGAACATGTAGAGTGGGCATTGGCAAATTGCCGCCACATTGTCATGGTTTGTGGTCCCGGAGTCAGTGGGACAGAAGCAGTGAGTTGATGGGTTATGGCGTACTAGTGGAGTTGACGTGTTCATGGCTAGACACTGTACGGCCCTAATGGTCTGTGCGACGGGGTGCACCAAACTTTGAACGGTCGAACTTTGATGGGAAATACGTTATTCACCCGCAGCAGTTTGCGCGATGGCGACCGTTTGAAACTTATGCATCAAATCTTGTCCCAAATACGGCAACAGGCAACAACAGCTCTCCCCAGCTCGTTCCACTTGCTGTTGGATTACTTATACCAAAGACAACTCTTGGACCGGTGTTACACCGCGAACATCGACGGCATTGAGGGAAGAACATATCCCAATATGTTATCCGAGGAGTCAGGCCGGGTTGTCGTTCAGGTGCTCGGGACCAACCTTGATGTTGTGTGCGAGGTCTGCAATAGGTCTTTCCCCGCCCAACTCTTTGATGGCGACTTTGCCTCTGGTGTTGAAGTCGCCTGCCCGGATTGCAATGGGGACACAGGTGGGTCATTTCTTGTTGGTTTGCATAAGTACCATCATGACACTCCGGAATGTCGTGACAGCGTTGACGACGCGGCGACCGCGGCGCTCTCGAACTTCAAGGCTTCGTCCTGGCATTTTCATGATCGACGAAGTTCCCAATCTAATTGATGAAAACGCTCAAGCACACCCGCAGGCCGATGTTCTACTACTGGTGGGGTTATCTTCAAAGATTGGGCAAGTGGAAGCTCTCGCCAAGTCATTAGCCTCGTCAGCTGGTGCCCTGGGTCGGCGAGTTGTGTATGTGGGACAGGAGAAGCTGTTCAAGTCGTCATGGGCGCAATACGTCGACGTCTACCTCCAGCTCGACCCACAAGAATGGGCCCGACGGCAACTGGAAGCGTTCCAATCCCAGGGGTCAGCTCAACAAAGTGGACGAGACATGCTTGAATCAGTGGGTACAGTGTATGTACCGGATTCAGTTTGTTAATTGTGTTACCCGCAGTTCCTGGTTCCTCCACCCAAGGCCTTCTCCCTAGGCGAGAAGGTTGGGGAATATCTGGAAAGCGGCTCACCAAATAGCTGTTCCCTCTGCTTGAAGGACGATTTAGACGTTGTCCACCCGTGTCGGGTGTGTCATACCGGGTATTGCATGCAAGGTCCCACAGCGCAGGAGATAACGAGCTGCGTGCAGCTCGGTAATTTGGATGTCACGCTCGACTTGACCGACACCGATGTAGACAAACTGATCAAGACATTCTTGTGCCCTGGCTGTTACATACCGTCTCCAGGAAAAGAATACCCGGTAAGCCAGCAACTCAGTCAATATATTCAATATCTCACCAGCTCACTTCAGCATCTTATTCGTAACCCTCCGTTTCACGTCCCTGACCCTCCAAGGCATCCTAGGATGGTGCTAGTCGTGTTTTATATTACGGAATTTCGACTGGTGGCCACCAACCTTGCGCGTCAGATTGCCTACACTTGGTACGAGCGGGGCTGGGAGGTGTGTATTTTGATTCCACCGCAATGCAATGGATTTCATATCACGCTTGTCCCAAGTGCCGATTCATTCCCGTTAGCCTGGATGATCTGGCACATGGGATGGCTGTTGACGTATCATGGGGGAACAGGTAAACACGTCTTCATCCAACCTCCACCTCGCGGTAGGTTATCACCATGCTCATGTGGACACAAGTCAGTGGGCATTCAGGACATATCGCGTTTTCGTCATATACCTCACCCATGCACTGAGCAACGATTTCACTCTGCAAACCAGTGGTGTGCAGGCACAACCTGTTGATGTGGTGAGAACGCCTTATGCAGGTGTTTCTTGGATTGATACACGGCTGATAACCTCGTTTTAGTTGTTGGACTGGACGAGGGCAGTGATGACGCCTGTCCTTGTGGATGCCGCCTCAGTAGATGCGGCATTACTTTGTTGCGGATATTTATTCACCTGCTCAAAGCAAATGACCATTTTACAAACCTATCTCTCTGGGTAAATTCTTTGTGCTGATTTGACGTGCAGACCCCTGAACGTACTATTTTTACAGGCGTAGAGCTTTTGACCATGTGCTGGGATTCCTGAACACACAGCTCACACCCAGCGTGCTTGGACCGCTCCTTTCTTGGGTAGTCGTTGGTAGCCTCGGGCTTGGCGACCCATTCGATTCAGTAGTCGTCGAGCATTGGATGCGAGATGACATAGCCTCAACGCATACGGACCTGGTTCTTCTATCGGCCGAGTCCGAACCGCTGGTCTATCGTTTTGCACCGTTCCAGTCGCGACCTCTGGGACGGGACCTACCAAGTGTGCTGCATACGTGCGACTGTTCATCCTTCGTGCCAGGGAGGCAGGTAGTCCGGAAGCATTGGATAGTGAAGCACGTCGTGATCAAATCCCCGAGAGGCCAAGGGCAACAAAAAAGCCCAGGAACCCACCAGTATGTAGAGCTTAATCGTGTGAAGCTCACGGTGATCTGTTCTCGCTGTCGTGCAACACGCAGTCCTGACACCTCAGGCATGCGCGGCCGCTTATTTAGTGTGGGGGGTTTGCACTGTGCTCAGATGCCATTTTTTATTGTTGATTGACAGTTACACTATTTCAAATTGGAATAGCAGATGCACCCATGCAAAGCATTAAATACACACCAGGTAATATAAACAAGGGTGCTGGCAAGAAAGGTTTATCCACATTACATGCATACATGGGGAGAACATACAGAAAGAATAGCAAAAAGCGAACAGGTTAAACATTACAGCGATTTGCAAAAGTACTTTCCACGCAGGGTCTTTTTTGTTTGTCAATTTGGGGACAACCAAGAATTGGGCATACCCCGCACAGACAGTTCAAAAACATTCAATAAGTACACCATTGCACTGGCAGCAACGAGGCGCACCTGATGATATAGATACGTCCGCACATTTCGAGGTCTAGAAGAAAATAGCCTTCACTGGTAAATCGAGCCCTCTGCAAAACTTCAAAACGTTTTGAGCAAGAAAGAGCATATCAAGATCCTATGAGGGTTCCATAATCGTTTTGCAACAAGAACGAAGCGATTGGAGGCGTTTTTGGCGGAGATACCATGTGCCACAAAGGACACTTTTCCGAGCCCACCCGTCAAGGTCTGGCACATCATCTCCGACTCTCACACAAATACCGTTAACAATAGTAGAAGTGTTGGGCGCGAATAGACTCACGGATCTCTTTGACTTTAAGCCTGCAGTCCTCACCCTCCTAGTTGGGACCAAAATCGGTTGGGATATCTTCGCGACGCGCCGGGAGGCTTCGGGATTTCCTGATTGCTAGGAAAAGTGGCAAATGAAGTCAAAAAACTGACAAGTATTCGACTGTAATACGTGATCGAACATTCAGCAAACACCCCTCGCTCTTTGCAGCAATGTCTTCTGAAACCCCCATGTACATACGGGAATCATCGGCGTTGTCGGGAGCGTAGAGGTTGGAGACCTCTTCGTCGTTGAATTCGTAGGCTTGGATGAAGGGGTGATCTGAAACCGCCGGTTAGTAGCTCGGAAAGGCAGGTCAGTAAACACTACTCATGATTAAGCAAACACCCTGTCGAGCTCTTCCCGTAGATTCCTCAACCGTTGCACGAAATCTTGAATCCGGCTGTGTGCTGTCCAGTCTACGATTGAATATAGCGTTTGCGCTGAGCACCAAAGCACATGTCAGAGCCGCCATCAATGCCCGCCGTATGCTACGCACCCAACGTATTGCGCGACTTGCAGTTAAGGGTTAACAGTGACGCATCCTCGATCAAGTTCAACATCGCCGTCACGGTATTTCCTAGATTCGCATCGGCAATCCGTTGCACCGATTCGACCGTCGGAGTCATTCGTGCCAGAGACTGCACGAGATTGTCCAACTCTGCAGCTTGTTTCTCTTGTTTCTCCGTGTACTGAGTTTGATTATCGCGCGATGATACAGATATGTCAGAATATGCGTGTCAGAGCATGCTTACACCTGATCTACCCGTCGTTACATACCTCCCATGCCTTGGTGCAAATCACAAATGCAACTTTTGACCTTCCAGTCGGGTCCAACTGTTGATCACAAACGTAAATTGAGGATCTAAACCAGTCAAATTTTCATCCTCACCTCGGACAGCCTACTTGCTAACCCAAGAAGCGTCTTCAATGCTGTTCCGACAGTGCCCGATGTCTTGAAAACACCGTGATTCAACTCCATGTGCTGCGCCTTTGCCAATGCCTCGGTGTATGCTCGCCCAGCCTAAGTAATGATAATTAGCGTTTGAGAGTTGAACTGATTCAAACACACATACCCCGCCTTGGTTTTGAAAGACAACCTTTAAAATATACGTCTTATGGCACTCTTCCGAAGAGATGAATAGATCGTAACCAACAACCAGGGCAAGATCATCCTCACCAGTCGAGAGATCATCACCGTTAGCAACCTGGGACATCCGGCACACGGCGAATCCAACTCGATTCTTCAAGGTACGAATTTTCGTGATTTGAATGATTGGGTTTGAGTTGTCACGGAGGTCGCTGCAAAATTCGCGCCATTAGCGCTCCAACCGACACCAAGCAAAATGTTCTCTTGCCATGGTAGCAACAGATCACTCCCATGGAGTATGTTCTTCCATTCGATCCTTGCTAGTCGATGTATTTCCTTCCCATCGGCGAGTACCTTGATCTCGACGAGATAGACTGGCCGAGATAGCAGGAGCAAGTCAATTTCTGCAATAAGCATTGGTCAAACAGAATAGTGGGAACCGCATAGCGTCGTACCTTGTAAACGGCGCCGGGGCGTTTTGGAATCCTTTGTAGGACGCTTTAATGCCACTCTGGTGGGTGCGATATGGTTGTCAAGTGCCAGGGATCTGAAGACGAAGCAACAGCAGGGCAGTGTTAGACGCCAGCACATTTTGATTCGACTCATTCGTGGCAAGAAGGCTCATATGAAGGATGTTGAAGCTGCTCGTACATGTAGTCCAGGTACCGATCACAGCCAGCCTCACGCCTTCCTGGCCTCGCTTAACTCACCCTACTCGATGGAGCCTTTCCCCCGTTCGGTACCTCAAACGATAGTAGCCCGGTTTCAATACTGACCACCCTGGATACCTGAATCATCTGTCCGTTTTGACAGGTTGACCCTCAGGGGTTGGGCTGACGCCGTTGAGCCGCTGGCTGGTGCATGAGGCGTGTACCAGGACAGAGGGCGTCTCTGGTGTGTAGAGGGCAAAGTTAGAATACAGATCACGAAATTAAGTTTGACTTCGAGCTGATGAGAGACGTGGAGGACCTACGTGGCTAATTGCCGGTCGCTTGAAACACTTGACACAGGATCCAGGGCTATCCGGGGTTGAGCAACCGAACAACAGGTCCCGCATTTTTTGTCTAGACGTGGGGCTGAGGGGCGGGATCCGAGGGAAGGGCAAGTGGTGAGCAGCATGCGAAGATTCAAGATCCTAACTGGATGTCGGACTGTGGAGACTTGCTAGTTGTAGATAGCGAACCAGCACTTGTACGTCGAGCTTCGGGGGCATACGGGCCTAGTGAGCTGGGTAGTCGGAATCGGACTGGCTCTGTTGTGTCATGCACGAATTGGAATATACAAGACCTCGCACCGTGGTGGTTGGTGGTGTGCCTAGCATTCGGGCGGAAACCCAATGACCTTGTCGTTGTCAGGTCATTTCCAGCGTTCCACTTTGCGGCGGCGTGCCAAACTTGACTAGCTGAGCTCTCAGTCCTCCTGATACATTCCGGATGCGATGGCTATTGGGTGTGCCATTTCCAAAGTGGAGAAGGCTGCGCAGTGTAGAATGTCGCCGTTCCGTAAAGACATGATGCACTAAGATCCCGCACAGTGTGGCAGAGTAACTAGATCGCAATTGAAAGGTAGCCCAGGACTGAAGTGTTTACGAGGCAATTGTGTGTTGCTACTGCCAAGTAGCGTCTCGAAAATTCGGTTTGCTCATAAGCGCACGGTCTGCAACCTAGCATTGCAATATCACCACCAGCACAGCGTGGCGCAGGTGGGCACTCGGGAGCACGGCTGTTGTAATGAGCTCCCAGGAGTGCGGAACTCATGTGCTGTGGGGAGCGTTCAAGAGCGCGGGGTTCGTGCGTGATGAGGAGTGCTCGGAGGCATCTGGCTTATGTGCCCTTGGGAGCACTCGGGGGTGTTGGGCTCATGTGCTCTTGGGAGCGCTCGGGAACAGCAGGCTCATGTGCCCTTGGGAGCGCCCGAGAACGACGGGCTCATATGTACTTAGGAGTGCCCAAGCTCTCATGCTCGGGCGAAATAAGGACAATTAGCCACGAGGCAAAGACTGCCCCCACGCATTTTATAATCACGGTCAAAATAATACTCGCGTACATTCGAGAGGGTGGTGGGTGTACTCAAGAACGTCCGGGAGCAAAGGAAAGTTTCGCCAAGATGAAATATGGACGAATTAGCCACGAGACAAAGGTGGTCAAACACTGGTACGGATGAAACAGACTCATAGGGAATGATACCGAAATACAAAGGTTGTTAGCAGAGGTGGCAAGAAAAAAGAGCGGGGAGGGGGATACAGCTTGGCGAGGGGGAAGAAGAGAAGATATGGGAACCGCTGTAAGGCGAGGGGAAGGAGACTCACCTAAGCGATCAGCTGTGGCACGCACGTCGCCAATGGTTAACAAGATGATACATGTACCGGTTGTAATAGTGGTTGAGGAAGAAGTATTGGCTCACGGTAAGGAGGTCGGGAAGCAAACTGA